>SNVD02002058.1:0-15489 GCA_013180625.2 Boswellia sacra | reverse complement strand
AAAACACACAACAACTCGAAATTACATAAAACTAAACTTACTCAGAAAATAATAAAGTCCAACAAATCAACAAACACAAACAAGTCAGTTAGAATGGGTCTAAAAAGTTTAGAAGTTAGCTCCTTATTCAGCCATTATGGATTAAAGAAATCCAGAATGCGTTTCAAGAGAACTTGAACTTTTTAAGCCACCACTCTAAAAGCCAAGATTAGAAGATATTACCTGGGGTGAAAGAAACAACCTGAAAAACTCAAAAGAAATGACATAAAAAAAAAAACTCAAATAAACACAACAAAGAGAAAGCAAATGAAAATGAAGCAAACCAGCAGATAAAGATTACAGATGGAGCGTTAAATCCAGTTTACGCCTCTTATTGCCTTCTCCAAACCAATCTATCCGAGCTAGTGCTGGATCAGGCGAATAGACGAATGCTTGTAATTTGTCAATTAACTCCCCTGCAGTTGAAGCTGTAACCAGGATTTGCCTCGCCGACTGTGAGATGAAGTTTTTTTCTACTGCTTGATCAAGAAAGACAACAAACCATCAAAAAAATTATTGACATTTAACAAACCAATGGGTTTCCGATGGATGTTTAGCTGTTTCCAAGAGGTGATTTGAAATATCTCCTCTAATGTACCATAACCACCGGGCAAAGCTATAAATGCATCAGATTTAATGACCATATATGCAATACGCTCATGCATACTAGAAACCTGTAACTCTTCCCCCATGGTGTTGCCTACGATATCTCGTACAGTGATGCGTTCAAAACTAGCAAGTATACTAGTCGCACAAGTAATAAAGTGATAAGTAAGTATCGTTCCCACGAGGATTGATTCTAATTGAATTTGTTATTTCCAGCAACAATAAACTAAACAGGGGGGATTTTTGTTGAATGATTTACTAAATAAAATAAGAATGCAAGTAACGAATAACAAAACAGAAAGAAAATTTGAATGAAAAATCAATGAGAGAAATCTGGTTAAGGGTTCTTTCTCTGCCACAAGATATGAATTTGTGAATTAACATAGAATTGTAATCCAATTACAGCATTGAAGTTATCAACCGTAGATAACAACAAGCTCTGTTATCCCAATCTTTCCTTACTTGTTTGTTAAATAAAACAAGCTCTTTATTTAATCTCTATCCATTAAACAACCTAGAACAAGCTCTCTAAGTTTAATTCAATGGAAGCATTACGATGAGAAAGATAGTTGATCTAAGCAATAATCAAACAAGTTCAGATTATTTAACCTAGGTTGTATTTTCCAATTGCAATCTCTGATCACAATTTTGCTACTAATGATTGGAAATTCATGACAATTACGGATCAAGATTTCTAATCTAGCAATAGACAACAACAAATTACATTCAGTTGGCCATTCCAAATAAAATCAGTAAACAATCATAAGCATTAGATATGGGAAAATACAATCAACTTCAATTGGAGAATTGGATAACAATTTCTTACACAATCAACTCACAAAATCCATATCAAGGGCTTTGAAATCACCCTCAACCAATCAGATTTAGTTACACATATTCAATCAGAATAACAAATACAATACAGAGAAATTCCAGAATTGAAAAGGAAAGAAAGAACTTAGCAAATTCTTTGAAAATCTTCTTGTAGATGAATCTTCTTGGAATTGTAGTTCCTCCTCTTTCAAAATCTTCTTTCTCCTTCAAGAACTCCAAGGGATGAGAGAAATCCAGAAATGCAGCCTCCTTCCACGTTTTCCCCTCTTCAAGTTATGAAAATAAAACCCTAAAATGTGTTTAAATACTCTGCTACAGTGACTTCCTACAGTGCCCCGTATTATACATGCTACAGTGACTTGTGGAATTATATTTCTATACATCTAACACTGTTTTGATTACAACTTTTGGTACACTGAATGGATTTATAAACCGTAAATTTCTCCAGAAAATAGACTTCGAGAGCTTTCCAACGGTATATAATATGTCGTCGGGTTCATTGTATATCAATACAATTAAATCCGAGAAGATCACTGAATAGTAGAGGTGAAAATGAAGGGTTTTACTCCATTTTTGTGCAAGTTGCTCCAAAACTCCTACAAACATCAAAACCACACAAAAACATAAAAATACCAAGGAATATAGCAAAGAAACATGGACGAATTGATAAAAAGTAATACATAAATACGAAAAACTATATACAGCTAATGGTTTAGGGATAATGCGAGAACTTTGCTCCCTCATAGGGATGCAGCTGTCGACACACACCCCATTAACCCAAGACTACCCCCTCCATAAATCAAATGAATACCCCTCGCAGCTAATGTCCTACCAAGATCAAGCGCTGCTGTTGTAAACTCTCCATCTTTACCAAATTGCGATCCACAAAATACGCATATATTTTGGAATCGCCGAATTGGTGTTTTCTCCATTCTAAAAGTGCTCTAAACTTGTGCAAGACGACACAGGAGTGTTGCAATCCATGGGATTCATGATAGATAATCAAGGGGTGCAAATTGTTACAATGGTCAGGAGTGCACATGAACCAGAATGAGGGATAATTTCGTAAAAGAACTGGTATTGCTGTGCAGAGAATTAAATGTCAATATTTGTGGCTGTAAGAGATCTTGAAGTCAGCTTTCTAAAACATTTGTCAATGTGTCATTTGGACTTGTTTGCAGGGATTTATGACTATCTCTTCACAGCTGGTTCATAGTTAATGGTGCATTAAAGTCTACTCTAGAATTTGAATTTGATTGCTTAGTTGGTTGGACTTTGAATTTCTAGCTTAGTTGGTTGTGCTTTTATTACCTAATGTGTTTACTTATGAGTCTTAGTCAATAATTGAGTTGCCAATGTAGTAGTTGAGCTGTAATTGTTGAAATCATTTAATTTATTGTCTTTACTATGCTGGAGGTGTTCCAAGTTATTTTAAGCTTAAAGTTGTGTATTTAAAGGGAGTGAGTTTAGAATTCGAATTGAGTGAATTTCAGTGCTTATACTGATTTCTCCTTAACTCTGTATCTTGGTGGATCCAAAGAGTGGTGAGTGAGTTAAGCCCGTATCCTGTTTACATCCTTGGGTGGTGAATTATTGTATTCCCATTGGTGTTTACTTTGGTGGTGAGCTTTGTATCCCTTTAAGCCCTGTATCCTTGGTTTACATCCTTGGGTGGTGAATTATCTGTATCCCATTGGTGTTTACTTTGGTGGTGAGCTTGTTATCCTTTAAAAGAGTGTTTGTTAGGTTCCATTTTATTTGTTCCAGCCATTGGTTGAGTTGATAATCAACTCGAAGATCCCATCCTCATCTATTATAATCCAGCAGCCCGGTATCAGATTTGGTATCAGAGCCATATCTCGAAGATCCGGTATCAGATTGGTATCAGAGCTTTTGGTTCAATGGTTGGTCGTACTCACAAGGCTGCTTCTACTACCCAATTGCCTCCTTCTCAAAGAGATGAACGTGATTTGATCATTGAAGATCTCAGGTGGCAACTTCAGCAAGTCCAGAAACGTTTGATCGTTGAAGATCTTATGTGGCAGCTCCAACAACTCCAGCAACGTTTAGTAATTCTGGAAAACAAAGAATTCGCAGGTGGAATGCATGGAGAAGTAGAATATCAAAGTCCTTTGGGCAATTATGATGATAATGATGCTGCTAATAAAGATGAATCGGTGGAGAATGATGAAGTAGACCATGACTTCTTTGAGGATCATGGAAAACCACCAATATTTGATGACTTTTATGAAATTGATGAAGAGATCGAGTCAGATGCCTTGATTAATTTCGATAATCCAGAATTTATTGATGAAGAGGAAGTCACTTATGCAAATCGAGGTGATTCTCTCTTTCTTATTCAAAGGAGTTTGAATATTGCCCCAGAACGAGAAGATGATTGGCTTCGCAGAAATATCTTCCATAGCAGATGTTCTTCTCATGGCAAGGTGTGCAACTTTATTATTGATGGTTGCAGCTTTGAAAATGTGCTGTCTACAGAGATGATTGATAAACTTGGCCTTCAGACAGAGAAGCATCATCAACCTTACAAGATTTCATGGCTTCGGAAAGATAACGAGATCAAGGTAAACAAATGCTGCCTTGTTTCATTTTCTATTGGGAAAATGTATAAAGATGAAATATGGTGTGATGTTGTTCTATGGATGCTTGTCATTTACTTCTTGGTAGACCATGGCAGTATGATAGGAGAGTAATGCATGATGGCTATAGGAATACTTATACTTTCTTTAAAGATGGGGTCAAAGTTATTTTGGGTCCTTCAAAGTTAGAATGTGTTCCTAAACCTACTAAAGGGGAGGGAAATGCTTTGCTTACCCAAACAGCATGTAGAAGAGAGTTGAAGAAAGGAAGTGAAATTTATGTATTCTTGTTGTTAGAAGAAAATGAAGTTAGTAATGAACCACCTCCGAGATGAAATATCTTCTTGAAGAATACCATGATGTTATACCAAATGATATACCACCAGGCCTTCCTCCAATGAGAGACATACAGCATTGTATTGATCTTGTTCCAGGTGCTGTGTTGCCAAATAAATCAGCCTATCGAATGAGTCCTACAGAACATGAAGAATTACAACGGCAGGTTAATGAGCTTATCACTAAAGAGTTAGTGAGGGAGAGCAGGAGTCCTTGTGCTGTCCCAACTCTTTTGGTGAATAAAAAGAAGATGGTAGAAGCTTATATCTTATCACTTCCAAATCTCAGCAAGGTTTTTGAAGTTGAATGTAATGCTTCCAATATTGGTATGGATGCTGTTATTAGCCAAGAAGGCAGATCAATTGCTTTCTTTAGTGAAAAATTGAATGCATCTCGCAAAAAGTACTCAACTTATGACAAAGAGTTGTAAGCTATTTGTCGAGCTTTGAAGCATTGGAGTCAGTATCTCTTGCCAAAACCATTCATTCTATATTCTGACCATGAACCTTTGAAGTTCATCAACAGCCAACAGAAGCTTAATGTTCGACATGCCAGATGGGTAGAGTTTCTTCAAGCTTTCAACTTTACCATCAAGCACAAATCTGGAGTTCAAAATGTGGTGGCTGATACATTAAGCCGAAGACATTCTTTGCTGACCTCTATGCAAATGAATGTTATTGGGTTTGAAGTTTTAAAAGAGCTTTACAAGGATGATCCAGATTTCAGCAAAATATGGAGCAATTGTAATGAGTTTTCATCTAACCAATTTGTTTTGCAGGATGGTTATCTACTCAAGGCAAACCAATTGTGTATTCCTCAATGTTCCTTGAGAGAATAATCATTAATGAAGCACATGGCAGTGGCATTAGCGGTCATTTTGGGAGAGACAAAACTATTGCTATTGTGATGGAAAACTTCTATTGGCCGAAGATGGAAAGGGATGTGATGAAGCACGTGAAGAGGTGTACAATTTGTCATGTGGCAAAAAGTCGTGGGCAGAACACTGGTTTGTACACTCCATTACCTATTCCTAATAATCCATGGGAAGATGTTAGCTTGGATTTTATGGTGGGATTGCCTAGAACACAGCGAAAAAAAGATTCAATCATGGTGGTGGTTGACCGATTTTCTAAAATAGCTCATTTTGTCCCCTATAACAAGACAAATGATGCGACTCATGTGGCCGATTTGTACTTCAAGGAGATTGTGAAATTGCATGGCATTCCTAAGGCCATAGTCTCAGATCGTGATCCAAAGTTCTTATCTCATTTTTGGCGTACACTTTGGAAAAAGCTGGGGACTACACTTACCTTTAGTTCATCTCATCATCCTCAAACAGATGGACAAACTGAAGTTATCAATAAAAGCTTGGAAAATCTTCTGAGGAGTTATGTTGGTAAGAATTTACGGCAATGGGATCTTGTTTTACCCCAAGTTGAGTTTGCTTACAACAGATCATCAAGTCAAACCACTGGTCATAGTCCTTTTGTGGTTGTTTATGGTAAGAATCCAATAAGTCCTTTGGATTTAGCTCCTATTCCTTCCAAAACTCAATTTAGCAATGATGTAGAGGAGAGGGCTAAGAACATCAAGAAGATGCATGAACAAGTTCGAGAGAAGATTTTGAAGCAAAATGAGAAGTATAAAGCTACAGCAAACAAACATCGGAAGTATGCTGAGTTCAAAGAAGGAGATCTAGTGTGGATACATCCTTAGAAAAGAAAGGTTTCCTCCGGCCAAATATGCCAACAGTTGAAGCCTAGAGGCTGATGGACCATTCAAAGTTTTACCCCCCAACGCATTGGAGAGAATGCTTTATAAAATTGAGCACCTGAGCATTATGGTGTTCCAACACATTTAAATATCTATGACCATAGTCCTTATCTTGGTTGAATTGAAAACAACAACAAGACTCGAGGCGAGTCTTTCTCAAACCAGGGGAGCTGACACAGGACGTGTTTGCAATTCCGGGAGATTCATGATAGATCATTCTAAGAGGGTGCAAATGTTACAATGGTCAGGGAGTGCACATGAACCAGAATGAGGGATAATTTCGTAAAAAGAAATGTATTGCTGTGCAGAGAATTAAATGTCAAGATTTGTGGCTATAAGAGATCTTGAAGTCAGCTTTCTAACACATTTGTCAATGTGTCATTTGGAGTTGTCTGCAGGAATCTATGACTATCTCTTCACAGCTGGTTCAATAGTTAATGGTGCTTAAAGTCTACTCTAGAATTTGAATTTGATTGCTTAGTTGGTTAGAATTTGAATTTCTAGCTTAGTTGGTTATGCTTTATACCTAATGAGTTTATTATGAGTCTTAGTTAATAAATCAGTTGTCAATGTAGTAGTTGAGCTGTAATTGTTGAAATCATTTAATTATTGTCTTTTACTTATGCTTGGAGGGTTGTTCCAAGTTATTTAAGCTCTAAAGTTGTGTATTCAAGGGAGGGAAGTTTTGAATTCGAATTTGAGTGAAATTTCAGTGTTTATACTGATTTCTCTTTAACTCTGTATCTCTTGGTGGATTCCATAGAGTGGTGAGTTGGTTTGAGCCCTGTATCCTTGGTTTACATCCTTGGGTGGTGAATTATCTGTATCCCATTGGAACACACTTTGGTGGTGAGCTTGTTATCCTTTCAAAGAGTGTTTGTTAGGTTTCATTCTATTTGTTCCAGCCATTGGTTGAGTTGATAATCAACTTGAAGATCCTATCCTGATCTATTACAATCCAGCACCCCGATATCAGATTGGTATCAGAGCCATATCTCGAAGATCCGGTATCAGATTGGTATCAAAGCCATATCTCGAAGATCCGGTATCATATTCTCAAATGTCATTTTATAACCTGTCTTGCACTTGTATCGCATAATACCTAACGTACATCATTGTCTTGCACAAGTTTAGAGCACTTTTAGAAATGGAGAAAACACCAATTCGGCGATTCCAAAATATATGCGTATTTTGTGGATCGCAATTTGGTAAAGATGGAGAGTTTACAACAGCAGCTCTTGATCTTGGTAGGACATTAGCTGCGAGGGGTATTAATTTGATTATGGAGGGGGTAGTCTTGGGTTAATGGGGTGTGTGTCGACAGCTGCATCCTTAGGAGGAAGCAAAGTTCTCGGCATTATCCCTAAACATTACTGTACAAGAATCGTAGGCAAACAATGTGACACAAGAGTGTTGCAATCCATGGAATTCATGATAGATCATCAAGGGGTGCAAATTATTACGATGGTCAAGAGTGCACATGAACCAAAATGAGGGGTAATTTCGTAAACGAACTGCTATTGCTGTGCAGAGAATTAAATGTCAAGATTTATGGCTGTAAAAGATCTTGAAGTCAGCTTTCTAACACATTTGTCAATGTGTCATTTGGAGTTGTCTGCAGAAATTTATGACTATCTCTTCATAGCTGGTTCATATTGAATGATGCATTAAAGTCCACATTAGAATTTGAATTTTCTAGCTTAGTTGGTTGGAATTTGAATTTCTAGCTTAGTTGGTTGTGTCTTTATTACCTAATGAGTTTACTTATGAGTCTTAGTCAATAAATGAGTTGTCAATGTAGTAGTTGAGCTGTAATTGTTGAAATCATTTAATTATTGTCTTTTACCGATGCTTGGAGGGTTGTTCCAAGTTATTTAAGCTCTAAAGTTGTGTATTCAAGGCAGTGAAGTTTTGAATTCGAATTTGAGTGAAATTTCAGTGTTTATACTGATTTCTCTTTAACTCTGTATCTCTTGGTGGATTCCATAGAGTGGTGAGTTAGTTTAAGCCCTGTATCCTGGGTTTACATCCTTGGGTGGTGAATTATCTGTATCCCATTGGTGTTTACTTTGGTGGTGAGCTTGTTATCCCTTTCAAAGAGTGTTTGTTTAGGTTCCATTTCATTTGTTCCAGCCATTGGTTGAGTTGATAATCAACTTGAAGATCCTATCCTCATCTATTATAATCCAGCAGCCCGGTATCAGATTGGTATCAGAGCCATATCTCGAAGATCCGATATCAGATTGGTATCAGAGCTTTTGGTTCAATGGCTGGTCGTACTCACAAGGCTGCTTCTACTACCCAATTGCCTCCTTCTCAAAGAGATGAACGAGATTTGATCATTGAAGATCTCAGGCGGCAACTTCAGCAAGTCCAGCAACGTTTGATCATTGAAGATCTTATGCGGCAGCTCCAACAACTCCAGCAGCATTTAATAATTCTGGAAAATAAAGAATTCGTAGGTGGAATGCATGGAGAAGTAGAAGATCAAAGTCCTTTGGACAATTATGCTAATAAAGATGAATCAGTGGAGAATGATGAAGTAGATCATGACTTCTTTGAGGATCATGGAAAACCACCAATATTTGATGACTTTTACGAAAGTGATGAAGAGATCGAGACAGATGCCTTGATCAATTTTGGTAGTCCAGACTTTGTTGATGAAGGGGAAGTCACTTATGCTGATAAAGGTGATTCTCTCTTTATTATTCAAAGAAGTTTGAGTATTGCCCAAAAACGAGAAGATGATTGGCTTCGCAGAAATATCTTCCATAGCAGATGTTCTTCTCATAGCAAGGTGTGCAACTTTATTATTGATGGTTGCAGCTTTGAAAATGTGTTGTCTACGGAGATGATTGATAAACTTGGCCTTCAGACAGAGAAGCATCATCAGCCTTACAAGATTTCATGGCTTCGGAAAGATAACGAGATCAAGGTAAACAAACGCTGCCTTGTTTCATTTTCTATTGGCAAGAAGTATAAAGATGAAATATGGTGTGATGTTGTTCCTATGGATGCTTGTCATTTACTTCTTGGTAGACCCTGGCAGTATGATAGGAGAGTAATGCATGATGGCTATAGGAATACTTATACATTCTTTAAAGATGGGTCAAAGTTATTTGTCCTTCAAAGTTAGAAGGTGTTCCTAAACCTACTAAAGGGGAGGGAAATGCTTTGCTTACCCAAACAGAATGTAGAAGAGAGTTGGATAGGGGAAGTGAAATTTATGTGTTCTTGTTGTTAGAAGAAAATGAAGTTAGTAACAAACCGCCTTTGGAGATGAAATATCTTCTTGAAGAATACCATGATGTTATACCAAATGAGATATCACCAGGCTTTCCTCCAATGAAAGACATACATCATTGTATTAATCTTGTTCTAGGTGCTGTTATTAGCCAAGAACGCAGACCAATTGCTTTCTTTAGTGAAAATTTGAATGCATCTCGCAAAAAGTACTCAACTTATGACAAAGAGTTGTATGCTGTTTGTCGAGCTTTGAAGCATTGGAGTCAGTATCTCTTGCCAAAGCCGTTTGTTCTATATTTTGACCATGAAGCTTTGAAGTTCATCAACAGCCAACAGAAGCTTAATGTTCGACATGCTAGATGGATAGAGTTTCTTCAAGCTTTCAACTTTACCATCAAGCATAAATCTAGAGTTCAAAATGTGGTGGCTGATGCATTAAGCCGAAGACATTCTTTGCTGACCTCTATGCAAGTGAATGTTATTGGGTTTGAAGTTTTAAAAGAGCTTTACAAGGATGATCCAGATTTCGGCAAAATATGGAGTAACTGTAATGAGTTTTCATCTAACCAATTGGTTTTGCAGGATGGTTATCTACTCAAGGCAAACCAATTGTGTATTCCTCAATGTTCCTTGAGAGAATTAGTCATCAATGAAGCACATGGCAGTGACATTAGCGGTCATTTTGGGAGAGACAAAACTATTGCTATTGTGAAGGAAAACTTCTATTGGCCGAAGATGGAAAGGGATGTGATGAAGCACGTGAAGAGGTGTACAATTTGTCATGTGGCAAAAAGTCATGGGCAGACCACTGGTTTGTACACTCCATTACCTGTTCCTAATGATCCATGGGAAGATGGTAGCTTGGATTTTGTGGTGGGATTGCCTAGAACACAGCGAAAACAAAGATTCAATCATGGTGGTGGTTGACCGATTTTCTAAAATGGCTCATTTTGTACCATGTAACAAGACAAATGATGCAACTCATGTGGCCGATTTGTACTTCAAGGAGATTGTGAAATTGCATGGCATTCCTAAGACCATAGTCTCAGATCATGATCCAAAGTTCTTATCTCATTTTTGGCGTACACTTTGGAGAAAGCTGGGGACTACACTTAACTTTAGTTATCAACGGAAGCTTGGGAAATCTTCTGAGGAGTTATGTTGGTAAGAATTTACGACAATGGCATCTTGTTTTACCTCAAGTTGAGTTTGCTTACAACAGATCATCAAGTCAAACCACTGGTCATAGTCCTTTTGAGGTTGTTTATGGCAAGAATCCAATAAGTCCTTTGGATTTAGCTTCTATTCCTTCCAAAACTCAATTTAGCAGTGATGCAGAGGAGAGAGTTAAGAACATCAAGAAACTACATGAACAAGTTCGAGAAAAGATTTTGAAGCAAAATGAGAAGTATAAAGCTGCAGCAAACAAACATCGGAAGTATGCTGAGTTCAAAGAAGGAGATCTAGTGTGGATACACCTTAGTAAAGAAAGGTTTCCTCTAGGCAAATATGCCAAGATAAGGTGGCATTATGTATTATTTTATATCAATTCGTCCATGTTTCTTTGCTATATTCCATGGTATTTTTATGTTTTTGTGTGGTTTTGATGTTTGTAGGAGTTTTGGAGCAACTTGCACAGAAATGGAGTAAAACCCTTCATTTTCACCTCTGCTAGTCAACCATCTTCTCGGATTTAATTGTATTGATATACAATGAACCCGATGACATATTATATACCGTTGGAAAGCTCGAAGTCTATTTTCTGGAGAAATTTACGGTTTATAAATCCATTCAGTGTACCAAAAGTTGTAATCAAAACAGTGTGAGAAGTATAGAAATGTAATTCCACAAATCACTGTAGCATGTATATACGGGACACTGTAGCAGGTTACTGTAGCAGAGTATTTAAACACATTTTAGGGTTTTATTTTCATAACTTGAAGAGGGGAGAACGTGGGAGAGGCTGAAGCTCTGGAATTCTTTCATCTCTTGGAGTTCTTGAAGGAGAAAGGAAGCTTGGAAAGAGGAAGAACTACAATCCAAAGAGAATTACATCAAATTTGCTAAGTTTTTCCCTTCCCTTGCATTTTCTGGAATGTCTCCATGTTGTATTGTATTTACCACGTTCTTAAACATGTGTAACTGAATCTGAATTGGTTGAGGGTGATTTCAAAGCCCCTGATATGGTTTTTTGTAAGTTGATTGTGCAAGAAGTTGTTATCCAATTCTCTAATTGAAGTTGCTTGTATTTTCCTATATCTAATGCTTATGATTGCTTGCTGGATTGTATTTCGAATGGCTAACTGAATATAATCTGGTTGTTGTCTATTGCTAGACTAGAAATCTTGATCCGTAATTGTCTTGAATTTCTAATCCTTAGTAGCAAAATTGTGATCAGAGATTGCAATTGGAGAATACAACCTAAGTTAAATTATCCGAGCTTGTGTGTTTATTGCTTAGATCAACTTGTCTTTCTTTTCATAATGCATCCATTGAATTAAATTTAGAGAGCTTGTTCTAGGTTGTTTAATGGATAGAGATTAAATAAAGAGCCTGTGTTATTTAACAACAAAGTAAGGAAAGATTGGGATAACAGAGCTTATTGTTATCTACGGTTGATAATTTCAATGGGTGTAATTGGATGATAATTTCTGTGATTAAATTCGCAAATCATATATTGTGGTAAGAGGAATAATCCCTTAACCAGATTTCTTTCATTGTGTATCTCAATGATTTAACTTTGCATTGTATATTCGTCTCATTGCTTCGATTTCATTTAGTTAATCATTCAACAAAACCCCCCCTGTTTAGTTTATCGTTGCTGGAAAATAACGAATTCAATTAGAATCAATCTCGTGGGAACGATATCTACTTATCACTTTATTACTTGTGCGACTAGTATACTTGCTAGTTTCGAACGCATCAAGTTTTTGGTGCCGTTGCCGGGGATTGATTTTATAATCGATTTGTTATTTTGTTTTTCATTGTTGATTCATATTTTTTTTGTTTTTCTTTTCTGATTGTTTGTGTTTAGGTGACATGGCAGTAAACTTCCAAGAATTCAGTAGTCGATTTGAGCCACAACTACATTGGAGGGTAAATGAGGTTACGCCAATCAAAACATTGAACAACAACTTTTTGAGCAACTCTCTGTGGAAAAACATGGCTGTAGGAGATATAACAAAAATCTTATGAATGTGGGATATATTCTACGATGAGCATCCAATCGACATGTATCCAACTTTACAAGAAGAATATATGGAACAAGCCAATGCCATGGGTGGATTTCCAGGACAAACGAGGCAATGGTATGATCCTGTCTCTAGCACTTACAATGCTGGATGGGAAGATCAACATAATTTCAGTTACTGGAATCATCAACCAATCACTCCAAATGTGATACCAAATCGGCCACAAGGTTTCAATTAACCTAGAGTGCAGCAAACTTTTCAAATGCAACCACCACCAATGCCACATCCAGCACCGCAACCAGCTTCACAAAACTCAGGTATATCTCTCCAGGACATTGTTAATGCACTTGCCACTAACACAATGCAATTTCAGCAGGAAACTGGGGCAAGTATCCAAAACCTGGCAATCCAAAGGGACAATTGGCCACTAGCATGGCAAATGCGAGGGCCAAAACTCAACAAAATTCTTTTCAAACGGTGATCCACTCCAGTGAGAGAGCGTTAGTGCGATCAACTTTCGCGAGTTGGAGAGCAATAGACTATCTTGCCAAGGATAATCACAACTTGATGAAGAAGATGACACCACTTCCACCATGAACAAAACACTGACTTCTCAGGTAAATCCTATAACCCCCATTCTTTCATATGTTTCTCCTCCACTTTTTCCTAGTAGATTTGCAAAATCGAAGGAGGAACAAGAACAAGAAATCCTGGAAACTTCTCACAAAATTGAGGTAAATTGATGCGTTCGAAACTAGCAAGTATACTAGTCGCACAAGTAATAAAGTGATGAGTAAGATATCGTTCCCACGAGGATTGATTCTAATTGAATTTGTTATTTCCAGCAACAATAAACTAAACAAGGGGGGATTTTTGTTGAATGATTTACTAAATGAAATAAGAATGCAAGTAAAGAATAACAAAACAGAAAGTAAATTTGAATGAAAAATCAATGGGAGAAAGCTGGTTAAGGATCCTTCTCTACCACAAGATATGGATTTGCGAATTAATTGTAGAATTGTCATCTAATTACAGCATTGAAGTTATCAACCGTAGATAATAACAAGCTCTATTACCCCAATCTTTCCTTACTTTGTTGTTAAATAAAACAAGCTCTTTATTTAATCTCTATCCATTAAACAACCTAGAACAAACTCTCTGAGTTTAATTCAATGGATGCATTATAATAAGAAAGATAGGTTGATCTAAGCAATAAACACACAAGCTCGGATTATTTAACTTAGGTTATATTCTACAATTGTAATCTCTGATCACAATTTTGCTACTAATGATTAGAAATTCAAGACAATTACGGATCAAGATTTCTAGTCTAGCAATAAATCACAACCAGATTATATTCAGTTGGCCACTCAAATACAATCAGCAAGCGATCATAAGCATTAAATATGGGAGAATACAAGCAACTTCAATTAGAGAATTGTATAACAATTCCTTACACAATCAACTTACAAAAACCATATCAGGGGCTTTGAAATCACCCTCAACCAATTCAGATTCAGTTACACATGTTTAAGTACGTGGTAAAATACAATACAACATGGAGACATTCCAGAAAATGAAAGGGAAGGGAAAAACTTAGCAAATTTGATGTAATTCTCTTGGATTGTAGTTCTTCCTCTTTCCAAGCTTCCTTTCTCCTTCAAGAACTCCAAGAGATGAAAGAATTCCAGAGCTTAAGCCTCCACCACGTTCTCCCCTCTTAAAGTTATGAAATAAAACCCTAAAATGTGTTTAAATACTCTGCTACAGTAAAGTGCTACAGTGTCCCGTATTATACATGCTACAGTGATGTGTGGAATTACATTTCTACACTTCTTACACTGTTTTGATTACAACTTTCGGTACACTGAATGGATTCATAAACCGGAAATTTCTCCAAAAAGTAGACTTCGAGAGCTTTTCAACGGTATATGATATGTCATCGGGTTCATTGTATATCAATACAATTAAATCCGAGAAGATGGCTGACTAGCAGAGGTGAAAATGAAGGGTTTTTACTCCATTTTTGTGCAAGTTGCTCCAAAACTCCTACAAACATCAAAAACACACAAAAACATAAAAAATACCAAGGAATATAGCAAAGAAACATGGACGAATTGATATGAAAATGATATATAAATAGACACTTATCAAATTCCCCCACACTTAGACTTTGCTAGTCCTCGAGCAACTACGACAATATGAAATAAAACTAAACCGAAACAGAATCAACAAAAAATTTAAAACACACAAATGCTTTATCTTGCAAATAGGCCTCAAAGATTGTACTTAATTATAACCCAAGGAAAACTTCAAAATAATGAACTTGATCAAGAATTTTATCTTAAAGATTAGTTTCGCTTCATTTCAATTCCTCAAGTGTGTGTGTGTAGAGCCATTCTCACCTAATCACTTGTAACCCGGATGAGTTTATGCATAAAAATGACTCATATTTAATATTGAAGATGTGTGTATAAATGAACTCCATAGGCTTGCTTTTCAAGTCACTCTCCACTAATGTAGACATGCACAACACCAAGGATCAAGTAGGACTTTATTAAGCTTGTAACGTTTGGCTTGGGTGTAGGTATGATAAAGGATAATAATTTGGCTCAAATCACCCACAAACACATAAATCATTCAAGACTATGTAGAGCTCAACACTATAACACAACTTCATTTCAATTCACCAGATTACACCCCCAAACTTATTTAGAACACTCAATCTTTTTTTTTTTTCATAAAACAAAAGAAAACTACACCCCCACACTTTGTTGTTTCATTCTTTTTAAGAACACTTAAGGGTATAGATCTCTTATTCTTCTTCTTTTTTTTCTTTTTTTTCTTGTTTTTTTTTTTTTTCT
>SNVD02002057.1:117500-156153 GCA_013180625.2 Boswellia sacra | reverse complement strand
TTGACAAAAACTACACACTTGTCTCCCACGTGAAGCATGGAAAATGGAGATACACTTTCGGCGGGGTTGACAAAACCCCCACACGTGTCTCCCACGTGAAGCATAAAAAATAGAGATACACTTTCGGTGGAGGTTGACAAAACCTCCACACTTGTCTCCCACGTGTACTTATGCCATATGGTAGTCATATGGTTTGTCAAAAAGAAAACTTGAAATTAAAACAAACAAAATCAACAAACAACAACAACAAAAAAACAACATTGATAATCAGATCAAACGAAACAAGAAAGAAATAAAATTCGACAACAACAACACACATTCAAATATACAAGTAGTTGTGATTGTGGCTCACATCTTCCTCTGGTTTACGTCCAGTAACGGCTGAAACGCCTTCTATGAGTCGGGGATTTGCTTCCCATCCAGTTTTCTTATAACCTGGCAAACAGGGTCGTTTTTAGTCAGATTCCCTAGACTATAACACTGCAATTCATCACGAAATTGTGTCCATAGATTAAGCAATTCACACTGAACAAGTCCACAAGAATGTGACTCAAGATTTAATAAAACATTATCCAGTGACTCATTACACAGGCCATTTTTAATAAATGACAATTTATCCTCTCTATTTCTGGACACAAAACCTAATGAACGACAAGTCTGGTTACAATTCCATCTAGCACATTTATAACATACTTGTAACCTTTTCGCTCTCCGCCTCTTGGCGTAGTAGCTCGTTCCTAGACCAGGCATGTATTTTGCGAGATTAATGTCCGGCTCACCGGACAATCTCACCTTGGCTTCGATAAGCCATCGGATATCAGCAGGCACATTTAGGAGCATCAATGCCCAAAGTCTAGTCATCCGTACTTTATAACTTTTAAACACAGCATTTTGAGGAAGTGAAGGGAAATATTTACGAAGGTTCGATAGAAAGATATCGGCATCCATTGAAGAGGAGAAAATGAGAGCTATTACCGATAATGCGATTGAGTTTGTTCTTCTCCCAGATATGCACAATTCAAACCTTCGGGCAATGGCTTCAACTCCCGTTTGAATGTTTCCTCAAGCTATTGCACAACTGAACTCGAAGCACGAAATAATCAAATTAAACACAAGAAAAAAAAAAGAAAAGAAAAGAAAATAGAGACACATAAAAGAAATAAAAACACAAGAGCAAACGAAAGTCAAAAACAAACAACAAAGCAAATAAGACAAATTGCAAAGAGAGATAAAACCTGATCAATTATAATAGCCCATGGGAGGAATCTCCTCGAAACACAAAAATTGATTGTTACTACCTTCTTTTCTGTGTCTCTTTTTATTTATGTTTCAAAAACATTGGGTTGCCTCCCAATAAGCGCTTGGTTTAACGTCCTCAGCCTGACGTTACTTGCCATCAACCATCAAGATAAGCTGGCTCGTAGAGAGGTACCTCCTCGATGTCCTGCATCACTGAATTCTCATAGTAAGGCTTCAACCTGTGCCCATTCACCTTGAACACTTTGTCCGTTTTTAAGCTCTTGATTTCCACTGCACCATGAGAAAAAACATTAGTAATAACAAAAGGTCCAACCCATCGAGATCGTAACTTACCTGGAAATAACTTGAGGCGAGAATGAAATAAAAGAACTTTCTGTCCCACTTCAAAATTCTTCCTGGAGATCATTTTATCATGAAATGCCTTAGTTCTCTCCTTGTAAATTCTGTAATTCTCATAGGCATCATTTCTAAGTTCTTCCAATTCTTGCAGTTGAAGCTTCCTTTGTTCTCCAGCACATCCATCTCCATGTTACAAAGCTTTACTGCCCACCATGCTTTTTGTTCGAGCTCCACTGGAAGGTGGCATGGCTTACCGTAGACTAACCTGTACGGAGACATACCAATAGGTGTCTTGTAAGCAGTCCGGTATGCCCAAAGTGCATCATTCAATCATAGGCTCCAATCTTTTCGGTTCGGATTCACTGTCTTCTCGAGAATGGACTTGACTTCTCGATTTGAAACTTCAACTTGACCACTAGTTTGTGGATGATATGCAGTAGACACCTTATGAGTGATGTTGTATTTCTTGAGCAAGGTTTCAAATGATCAGTTACAGAAGTGTGTCCCTCTGTCGCTAATCATGGCTCCTGGTGTTCCAAATCTCGCAAAAATATTAGATTTCACAAAATCTACAACAACTTTAGAATCATTAGTTCTCGTAGCTTTTGCTTCTACCCATTTAGAAACATAATCCACAGCAAGTATAATGTAAACATTACCAAATGATGAAGGAAAAGGACCCATGACATCAATACCCCACACATCAAAAATCTCGACAATAAGTATAAGGGTTTGTGGCATTTGATTTTTGGCACTTAAATTACCTGTCCTTTGACAACGGTCACAAGCTTTGCAGAACAGATATGCATTTTTGAACAATGATAGCCAGTAGAATCCACAATCAAGAACTTTAAGGGCTGTTCTTTTTGGTTCGAAGTGACCTCCACATGCATAAGAATGGCAGAAGGTTAAAATTGAATTAAATTCAGATTTAGAAATGCACCTTCTTATCACTTGGTCAGAACAATGCTTCCATAAGTACGGATCATCCCATATGTAATACTTGGCAATGTTCTTGATCTTGTCTCTTTGAGCTCGAGTCAAGTCCTGTGGTAGCTTCTTGGTAACTAAGTAGTTGACAATATCTGCATACCAAGGGGCTACTACATTTAGAGACAACAATTGTTCATCCGGACAACTTTCTTGTAATGGCAGTGCATTCTTATCATGGACAATGCGACTGAGATGGTCTGCAACTAAGTTTTCACTTCCCTTCTTGTCTTTGATCTCTAAGTCAAATTCCTGTAAAAGGAGTATCCACCTGATAAGCCTTGGTTTTACATCTTTCTTTGTGAGCAAGTACCTCAAAGCTGCATGATCAGAATAAACGGTTACTTTAGTACCAATCAAATAAGATCGAAACTTTCTAAAGCAAAAATAACCGCTAGCTGCTCTTTCTCAGTGGTAGAATAATTAAGCTGAGCATCATTTAAAGTTCGAGATGCATAGTAAATGGCATGTGGAATTCTGACAATTCGTTGACCCAAAACGGCACCCACAGCGTAGTCACTTGCATCACACATGATCTCGAATGGATGATCCCAATTCAGAGATTGGATTACTGGAGCCGAAGTCAAGAGTTCCTTCAGTTTCTCAAATGCCTCTTTGCATTTCTCATCAAATTCAAAGGCCACATCATTCTGTAATAATCTCCATAGGGGCAACGCTATCTTCGAGAAATCTTTGATGAATCTACGATAGAAACCTGCATGGCCAAGAAACGAACGAATATCCCGCACACTTGTGGAGGTGGTAAGGAACATATAAGATCTATCTTGGATTTATCCACCTCTATACCCTTAGCAGAAATAACATGTCCCAAAACTATACCCTGATCTACCATAAAATGACATTTCTCCCAATTCAGAACAAGGTTATTTTCTATACATCTTTGAAGTATAAGGGTAAGGTTGTCAAGGCATTTATCAAAAGAATCACCAAAAACACTAAAGTCATCTATAAATACCTCAATAATGTTCTCAACATAATCAGAGAAAATACTTACCATACACCTTTGGAAAGTGGCAGGGGCATTGCAAAGACCAAATGGCATGCGTCGATAGGCAAATGTACCGAATGGGCAGGTGAATGTAGTTTTCTCTTGATCCTCAAGGGCAATGACAATCTGATTATATCTTGAATAGCCATCAAGAAAACAATAGTGAGAATGACCTGCTAACCTCTCCAGCATTTGATCAATGAATGGCAAAGAAAAGTGATCCTTGCGAGTTGCTGAATTGAGCTTCCGATAATCAATACAAACTCGCCAGCCAGTTTGGATACGAGTGGGAACTAGCTCATTATTGTCATTCTTCACCACCGTAACACCAGATTTCTTCGGAACAACTTGGATTGGACTCACCCACTTGCTGTCCGAAATTGGATAAATCACACCCACATCTAACAATTTCAGGATTTCTTTCTTGACAACTTCCATCATTGGAGGATTCAACCTCCGCTGTGCTTCTCGAGTGGGCTTGGATCCGTCTTCTAATAAGATACGGTGCATGCATATGGCTGGGCTAATACCTTTGATGTCAGCGATTGTCCACCCAATGGCTGTTTTGTGATCTCGAAGCACTCGGATGAGTTTCTCTTCTTGTAATGGTGCAAGGCCCTTTGCTATTATGACTAGCAAAGTATCTTTCTCACCCAGGAATACATGCTTCAAATGATCTGGAAGAGGCTTAAGCTCCAAGGCAGGTGCTTTCATCACAGAAGGAAGAAGTTTCTCATTAGATAAAGGTAATTCAATGTACGAAACATCATACCTGTTTGTGGTGATAGCTATAGTCTCATCCAAGCTTGCCACAACTTCCTCCACTTCTTTAGACACTTGTATCAACTTTCTCAATTCTCTGGAATTTTCTGCCCCTATGTGCTAACTAATGGCTACTTCCAATGCATCCTTGCGAGTTAACTCAAAAAGTTATTGTGCCAAAGAATCAATAACATCAACTACAAAAACAGAATGCAAGTCACTAGGGTACCTCATTGCCTAAAAAATATTGAAACGAATCACCTCGCCATCAAACTCCATGGTGAGAGTGCCATCATGAACATCAATCTTGGTTCGGACAGTTTTCAAGAATGGCCTCCCCAAAAGAATCGGTGTTGGATTGGGAGATGTCTCATCCTCCATTTCCAAAAAATAGAAGTCTGCTGGAAAAATCAATTGATTTACCTGCACAAGCACATCTTCTATAACTCTTTTAGGATAATCATTAGAACGATCAGCAAGTTGAATTACAATACCAGTTTTCACAAGGGGTCCAAGATTCAAAGAAGCATAAATAGAATATGGCATGACATTAATAGATGCTCTTAAATCTAACATAGCTCTTTCAAACTTGGTATTACCAATGGTGCATGGAATGGTGAACGTACCTGGATCTTTGCATTTCGGAGGAATTTTTCTTTGCAATACGGCTGAAACATTTTCCCCCACACTTACCTTCTCATTTCCTTTCAACTTCCTCTTGTTGGTGCATAACTCTTTGAGAAATTTTGCATAACGAGGCACTTGCTTTATAGCATCCAGAAGTGGTATATTTACCTCGATCTTGCGAAAAGTTTCCAGGATTTCCTGTTCTTGTTCCTCCTTCTTTGATTTTGCAAATCTGCTAGGAAACGGTGGAGGAGTAACATAAGAAGAAATTTGAGTTTTACGATCTACCTTAGAAGATGATGTTTTGTTCATGGTGGAAGTGGTGTCATCCCCTTCATTAGTTTGTGACTTTTTTTGTGAGACTTGTAATTGCTTTCCACTTCTCAAGTTATGAGCACTAGCATTCTCTCTTGGAATTGATCACCGCTGAGAAGGTAATTTTTTCTGAGCTTTGACTCTCAAATTTGGGATCATGTTTAGTGGCCAATTTTATCCCATTGTTTTCCAGGTTTTGGATACTTGCCCTAGTTTCCTACTGAAATTGCATTGTGTTAGTGGCAAGTGCTTTAACAATATCCTGGAGAGACATACCTGAATTTTGTGGAGCTCGTTGTGGTGCTGGTTGTGGTTGTGCTTGAAATGGTTGCTGCACCCTTGGTTGATTGAAACCTGGTGGTCGATGTGGTATGGCATTTGGGGCAATTGGTTAATGATTCCCATATCTTAAATTAGGATGATCTCTCCATCCAGCATTGTAAGTGTTGGAGAAAGGGTCATACCTTTGCCTTTGTTGTCCTAGAAATCCACCCATGGCATTGGCTTGTTCTGTATCTCCTTCTTGCAAAGTTTGACACATGTCGGTTGGATGGTCCATGGCAGAACATACTCCACATGCATAAGATTGCTGCATATGTCCTACAGCCATTTTTTTTACAAGAGAGGTAAGTTCACAAAGTTGTTGTTCAACGTTTGAAGTACTTACCTCATTTACTCTTTTTTGGTAGTTGTGGCTCAAATTGACTGCTGAATTGTTGGGAGTTCGCTACCATGTCACTAATCAAACGTCTTGCAACGTTCGGTGTTTTATTAACTAGTGCTCCACCACTAGCAGCATCAATGATACTCCTTTCCATTGGTAAGAGACCCTCATAGAAATATTGAATTAGGAGTCCATCACTAATTTGGTGGTTTGGACAGCTAGCACATAACCTTTTAAATCTCTCCCAATATTCATGAAGTGATTCTCCATTGTGTTGTCGGATGCCACTAATATCTTTTCTAATATTTGTAACTTTCGAGGCTGGAAAGTATTTCTCCAAAAAGAGTTTACTCATCTCATTCCAAGTGGTAATGGTACCTGGTGGTAGATAGTATAGCCAATCTTTTGCCGAATCTGCTAATGAGAATGGGAAAGCTCTCAATTTAATTTGCTCTTCAGAAACGCCGGTTGGCTTCCTACTTGAGCATACCACATGAAATTCTTTGAGGTGTTTGTTCGGATCCTCTCCTGCAAAACCATGAAATGTAGGCAAGAGATGAATCAGTCTAGATTTAAGTTCAAAATCTATCTCAAAATTGGTGCTTATGCATAGCGGTTGTTGATCAATAATTGGAGCTGCTAACTCCTTAAGAGTCTGATCGTTTTCCATCGCCATTGCTTCTGATTCAGATTTGATTGAACTGCAAGAAGATGGGAGGGAAGTATGCCGTGTAAGGTCAAATTCTGGAGGTGGAGTTGAAATTGACCGATTTAGTCTTAAATTCGAGGATTGGAGAAACTCCTTAATTCTCTTAAGTCGTCGATCCGCTTCTCCCTCGGACATAAAAGCCTAAACACAAACAATCAGGAAATAACAATCAAGAATCAGTAGTAAAAACAGAATAAAAAATTGATTAGAAAATCAATCCCCGGCAACGGCGCCAAAAACTTGATGCGTTCGAAACTAGCAAGTATACTAGTCGCACAAGTAATAAAGTGATAAGTAAGATATCGTTCCCACGATGATTGATTCTAATTGAATTTGTTATTTCCAGCAACAATAAACTAAACAGGGGGGGATTTTTGTTGAATGCTTTACTAAATGAAATAAGACTGCAAGTAAAGAATAACAAAACAGAAAGTAAATTTGAATGAAAAATCAATGGGAGAAAGCTGGTTAAGGGATCCTTCTCTACCACAAGATATGGATTTGCGAATTAATTGTAGAATTGTCATCTAATTACAGCATTGAAGTTATCAACCGTAGATAATAACAAGCTCTATTACCCCAATCGTTCCTTACTTTGTTGTTAAATAAAACAAGCTCTTTATTTAATCTCTATCCATTAAACAACCTAGAACAAGCTCTCTGAGTTTAATTCAATGGAAGCTTTACGCTGAGAAAGATAGGTTGATCTAAGCAATAATCACACAAGTTCGGATTATTTAACCTAGGTTGTATTTTCCAATTGCAATCTCTGATCACAATTTTGCTACTAATGATTCGAAATTCATGACAATTACAGATCAAGATTTCTAATCTAGCAATAGACAATAACCAGATTATATTCAGTTGGCCACCCCAAATACAATCAGCAAGCAATCATAAGTATTAGATATGGAAAAATGCAAACAACTTCAATTAGAGAATTGGATAACAATTTCTTGCACAATCAACTCACAAAAACCATATCAAGGGCTTTGAAATCACCTTCAACCAATTCAGATTCAGTTATACATGTTCAAAAACGTAGTCAATACAATACAATGCAAAAACATTTCAGAAAATGAAAGGGAAAGGAAGAAACTTAGCAAATCCTTTGCAAATCTCCTTAGATTTGTAATTCTTCCTCTTTCCAAGCTTTCTTTCTCCTTCAAGAACTCCAAAAGATGAGAGAATTCCAGAGTTGCAGCCTCCAAGTCGTTTCCCCCTCTTCAAGTTATGAAAATAAAACCCTAAAATATGTTTATATACTCTGCTACAGTAACTTGCTACAATGCCCCCGTATTTAATAACATGCTACAGTGATATGTGGAATTACAAATATACACTTCTCATACCATTTTTATCATAACTTTTGGTACACTACATAAATTCGTGAACCGTAAATTTCTCCAGAAAATAGACTTCGAGAGCTTTTCAATGGTATATAGTATGTTATCCGGTTAATTGTATATCGATACAATCAACTCTGAGAAATTGGCTGATCAGCAGAGGTGAAAATGAAGGGTTTTACTCCATTTTTGTGCAAGTTGCTCCAAAACTCCTACAAACATCAAAACCACACAAAAACATAAAAATACCAAGGAATATAGCAAAGAAACATGGACAAATTGATATGAAAGTAATACATATATAGACACCTATCAAAGCCTTAGGCATCTGTCAGTTATCTGAATAAACACTGATTACTGTTATGTTATTTGTATCTGCAATATCATAAGTTTTTTTTCTAATTAAGCATGTGTGAGCTGTGATATAAAAAATTGTGTAAATGATAACATACTGGTTTAAAATGAAAAATACAGAGAGGGCCACCAGTATACGAAGTGTGAAAGCCATCCATTGAGAGTAACTTCATTATATCTAGAAAATATGGCGAGGTCACCCACTCAAATGGAAAAGGGCTACATGTATACATGTGTGAAAGCTACTGTATTTATTTATAAAATTCACATTGAGACTAACTTTTGTTTGTGTAAGAAGTATGCTCAAGTTGATCACTCAATTGGATTAAGTGATAAATCAAGAGTAAATAAAACAGCTCTGAAATATGCTTTTTTAGAATGATTCATATGATGCTCAGATATTGTTGTTATGTTATTGTTAACTGTTTTCTGTTACGTTTTTTATAACACACGATGCTCTTTGTGCTTATCTGAAATTTGATTTTCTTATGTCATATCAGCATTATTGAATTGAGGAGGAGAAGTTTCAGTCGCGGGAATCCTAATTCTATTAGAATTCCTTATTCAAAATGGAATCAAATTTGAAATTTTGTCAATTAATGTCAGTTATGAAACGGTTTTGGAAATACAATTAATATTAAATTTTGTTAAAAACAAAATTGTTTTCAATTTGGCCTAGTATATTACGAATAGATTTTGGGCTTCTCCTGTTCATACCATACTCCAACTACAGTTTCTCCACTGACTCTCATCCTGTTTCTCTTCTTGTTCTGGAAACTTTGGTGCAGCCAGTAAACCCTAACAATGGCAACCTCAACTGGTTCGACATAATCCACCAATTCTTCATCTTCTCACAACGACTCTAGTTACAATAGGAGTGACAGCTCATCGTCATCTCCAACGCAACAAGCACATACATAGATCGTTGTTGATCCAGCCATGAGTGAGGATGAGCAAGTTCCCGTGAAGAAGATGAAAGACAATGTTAAGTTGAAGTATAATAAGTTTCTTACAGCCGACATCAAGCAAAATTTCATGAAGTACACTTCACAAAGGAAGCTACAGATGGAAAGGCCCGTGAAGCTCACAGACTTTAACTCCTATGGCCTGAGTGAGTTGCTTAAGTATATATACTGGACTCGTATGGTAAACAACTTCCTACCCCCTGTGAAGTCTTTAATTCAAGAATTCTAGGCCAATATCTTAACTGCCATTGATGATCTGAAAAGCTTTCATTATCACAAGGTTTATTGTCGAGGAAAGTTTGTTAAATTCTCTCCGAATGTTATAAACACTTCCTGGACATTCCCATAGGCAGTCTGCCCGCATTAGGTGAAGAATTTAACATGGCTGAAGTGATAAAGGAATTGACTGGTAGAATGAACATTGTTTGGAAACTGAGAGATGGTATAGACCAGCAATACCTCAAGAAGAAATATAGAGTGATGGATAAGATAGCTCAGTTCAACTGGCTTCCCTCTTCCCATCAAAATTAAGTTCGGGAAGACATAGTGAAATTTTTATATTGTTTAGGCACCAATCGACCAATTAACTTTGGTTTGTTAGCTTATAGATCCATTGTTCAGATTGGTTCATATCACTCTGATTATTACCTGCTCATGTTTCCATATTTAATTCAAGTGATTCTTGCACAGAATAGCATTCCTATTAGTCCCAAGGAACAGACAGAAATTCTGTCTAAATCCATTACAAAAGGATTTCTTCAACGACTGCATGATAAGACTGACTTGCCTGTACCTGAACCGAAGCCTTAGAGAGTCAGGAAAAATCAAATGAAAAATGTTGAAGAATAGCTTGCTTTGATCAATTCTGCTTTGACTAAGGTTGTGCAAAATTTGAAAGTTATCAAAGAAAGACAGCTTGTTTTGGAGGCTAAATTTGCAGGGCACTATGGTACAGCAGAAAAGACACAGCCAATGGAGACTGAACATGAGACTCCTGATGTTTCAATGCTTGCTGAAGCTGAGCCAATGGCTAAAGCAGAACAAGCTGTACAACCTGCTGTTACAACAAACATAACAGCCGAAAGACAGCAGAAGAGGAAGAAAATCAAGTCAACTGCTAAGGGAAGGAAATTGCAAAGGAAGCGAAAAAATGAAATGGTGAAGAAATCATCTGACAAACAGAGGAAGAAAATTGACTCAGCAGCTTCAGAATTGCAGGATGATTCACTGTCTGATGAACCAACAAAAGTTGAAACCGAGACACAATAGTCTTCACCACTTGCTGAAAATGACCCTCTTGTTTCTTCAATCCCTGAAGCAAAGCATACTACCTCTCCACCATCCACCAAGTCACCACCTCGTGAAGCTCAAACCTCATCACCTGTAGCACAACCAGAGGCAGAACACACAGAGGAACCTCCTCTTGCAGAATAAGAGATAGAACCATCTGCACCAGTTACCTCTCCACCAGCTCCCCATGCAGAAGTATCCCTGGTTTCTACTCAACAACCTACTGTTGAGTTAACCACAACAGAAACCAGCGCAGAAAGACGTGACAGGGAGATTCAAAGAATTGTAGTTGAAGTCACTGCCACCTCTTCTGACACAACTGAAGAGCAACCTGCTCCTGTGGCTTCTGAGCAGCCAACACCTACTACCACCAGGAAGCGATACAAAATGAAGGCTGACAGATCCAAGAAGCGCCTTGGCAGTTCCTCTTCCCCACCAGTTCGGAAGTCTCCAAGACTTCGTTAAGTGCTTTTGGCACTTATGCTGAAATCAAGGGAGAGAAGCAGTTGATAATTTTTGATAATTTTTTTGTTGATATCTGTCTGTTTGATCTTTTTGTTATTGCTGATGAGATGTGAGTAAGAACTAAGAGGGAGTAAGAACTTCTTATGCTTAAGAACTGTTTATGCTTGCTTTGTGTGTGCATTCGAACTATTTTGATGCTTTGTGTTTGTGTTATCTTGATTTGATGAATGTTTTGCGCAGATGTTTTTGCTCTGATCATGATTAAATTTCATTGATTGATATAATTGCTCTGATCATGAATTGATTAACATGTTGCTTGATCAGTTTGACAAAATCATTTTGTTTGTCGGATATACATATTCTGACAGTGTTCTGTTATGAGAATTGTAACAGCACACTGATTAATTCTTTACACATGATATTTTCTGTTTGCTATGCCATGATAGCTTATTGTTATGATTGATTTATCATGTGTGATTTGCTTTAATCAGAAACAGTTTGGTGTTTTCATCACAAGTTGCCAAAAAGGGGGAGATTGTTGGTGTCAACGTGCATGTGCCATGCACATGATGAATTTTGTTCAACTTGTGATAAAACAAGAAAATTATTGTGATAATTATTTTACTGTTTCTAGAATTATATTTTAGGACGTATTTGATTTATAATAAATATCTTTTTAGATTAGGATATAGTATCTTGTATCCTAATTAGAATAAGAGAATATTTATTTGTCATAATTCATTTAGGAGTTTAATTATATCACTTCCTATTTTATTTCTCCTAATCCTAATATGATTTTGATTATAATTTTTATAGGATTTCTAGGAGATTTCGCCCAGGCCTCTCACTATATATACAAAGTTATTTTTACATAATCAGGCGGCTGATCACGTGATTGATAGATTGGCGTGTTGGCTGATTTGGTTATGTTTTGAGAGAGTCTTGATTTCGGTATTCTATGAATTGATAAAAGAGCTTCAACGCAAATTGGGATGCTTCTATAATTTGATTCTTTGAGTCTTTGATTCGTGTATGAGTGGTAGAAATCGTACATGAGTTATTGATTGGGTCTATGTTAATTAATAGACACTTGGAATAACTTGCGGGTTAAGTGTTTATATAATTCAGCGTCAGACGTCATGTATTATGTATAACTTAACAGTGTATTGTTAAGTTATCTACGACAGAGAATAGGTAGTGTCACTAGAGTTTAAGATCTTTGCAAAGATTTTGTTTTACAAATATTAGGTCAGTGTGTGAGAGTGAGTCAGTACTGTAAAAGGTCCTAAAGATTGTAAAAATAAGAACTTAGTGAATTGCAACTCTATAGCTGTCCGTGGATGTCGGTTTTATAATCGAACCACTTAAAAATCCTCTTGTACCGATTTACTTTACAGTTTACTGTTATATTTCTTATAACGGTATACTTCCAGAACTTTCAGAAAAAAAAACCTAACTTACTGAACAGTGAATTAATTTTTGTATTCTATTTCAACAAGATGGATTGCAAAAGATTTATAATTAACATAATAAATAGTGAATTGAACATGATGACTAGTAACCACGGCCAGCTTAAATCTATTTGAGGCCTAAGACGTCATTTATAAACGAGAAATTTATATTTAATTGAAATGATTATAAATTTTATTTTTTTAAAACATATATATATTTTATCTAAGACTAATTTTTCTCACCTTTTAGATGTAAACTAATTTTTCTAATTTTCTTTTCTCTTAAGCTTTTAATATCCAAATTCGTATTTTATAGTAACCATTTCTACGACTAAATTATTATTTAACAAGTAAAAACAAGCAAATACAATACGAACAATACCTACAAACAAATGAAAAAAAATATAAACATTAACAATATTGATAATAATAATGTAAGATTAATAAAAATATTAAAATATGAAATAATAAGATAATGCATTGCACGTTATGGAGAAAAATAAGAAGAAGAAGGTAGATGCACATTAGAGACGAAGAAAAAGAAGACGACGAAGTTTATGATAATGAAAAAAGTCAGAGTTGTCAGGAAAGAGAAAACATTTTAAATGAGAAAAACATTGAACAAAGGGAATAACAACCTTACGGACCCTTACAATGTTTAAATTAATATTTTAAGTTATAATAATTCAGCTGTGAATTAAATAATAAAAATTAATAAGATTATTCTTGAATCCTATTTTATCCTAATTTTTTCTTCGACATTCGTTCTTACTTTTTAAGTTCTAATAATTAGGTGGAGCCAATTAATAAATTAAATTATAAAATTATTTTTTTGTATTAATAGATTATATGGGCTGACTATATGATATAATTTTGATTATAAGGGTCTTTTAAATATTTCAAATTTTTAAAGTAAAATAAAATTAATTAGTCAAAAAAATTTATACGAAGCCTCCCCAAATTCTAGGGCCTCAGTCAGTTGTCTCATCTGCCCAAGGCTTGAGCCGCCACTGCTGCTGACAATACTATTCAATCAATACACATATATACAACTTTGGCTTAATTTACATATAAACCTTGTAACATGTAAATCAAATAATTGAATTCCATCGTCAAATTTATCGACCAAAAAGTCTCTGGTGCGGTAAGAGAAATGTTGACATACTCTCAAGATATTTTCCTATTAGAAAATTAGTGTTGACTTATGTTACAAACGACTCTAATTAATATTAATACTATGAGAATTGTAATGCATGTACTATAGTTTTATCAGAGAAAACGTGATTTACCTACTCTTCCTGATGAAATTAACGTCGTTAGATATATTCACTTTTTCAATAAATCTCCTGACTATTCCATCTTTCATGTGTTTTAATTTAAAATAATTCTATATATTATAACATTTGTTGTTTTAACTTATTAATATAATAAATCATTCCAATATATGATTATATCACTGTTTGTTCTAAGTAATACTACGTAAACAATTAATTAAGTTATAAAATTTAAAATATGTCGCACAAACTTATTGATGTGTAAAAATAAAAATTATATCAAAGATTTTTAGTTAATGAGGTGGGAATTCACCATCGAATGATTTTGTGATATATTAGGCTATGCATATTAGATTATATAATTTGATTGTATATATAGAATTAATTTTAAAAAAAATTGTTAACTATAAATTGACTATTTATGAATGATACGAACTCTTTATAAAAAAATAATGTTATCCTCGTAAAGTAAAGTTGCGGTAAAAAGGTTGTATATGTCCTAGTTGATGTAATAGGTATACATGGCAATGATTTCTTATCGATCACATTACATTCTTTTCAATTAAATGATTTTTAAAGATGATATGATGATAATCACTCATTAACGGGGAAGATAAAGAATAGATAAAAATCATATAAATTGAAATGACAAAGATGAAAATAAATTAAAAACTAATCAAAATGTATTGCATGGAATATTGCGTATCATGTATTTTCCTGTACCTACCAATCATTGCTCATTGACAAAACAAATGAGTTTCTAAAAAGCAAGCAAATAATGAACTTTGAGGGTATAAGTTTCAGTAGTGTTAGACTTGTAATTTAAATACAATAAAAATTTAGATTATAATAATTTATACAATAAAAAATTATAAAAATTTATAATCTGATATTAATTCTTAAGAATTTACCTGAGTTCCAATATTCTGTTTAGATTTCATAAACAAGAGATCGTATTATTATTTTTATATTAATATATACAATAATCATATAAAAGTAGCACATTAGTTTTGTATGAAAATCATTTTTATGAAATTCTAAGTGTAATATTATTTATTGATGGAATATTTTATTACTCTTACATATATTTGATATCATTGATTTTTCACTACATCAAAGAATTAATGTTAATCGTACATCTATAAACTTGAGCTTTTAAAAAAATAGTAAACTTAACATGATATCCAAACTATGTTGATCCAATAGTCACAGATTTGAATTTCCTCCATATCATTTAAAAAAATTAATTAAAAATAGTGTTGTTAAGCCCACGTATAAGAACTACTGAGGCTTGATCCAGAGAATTTGAAATCTAATATAAGATGATATACATTAAAAAAAAAAAAGTTGCACTATCAATACCAAAACATAAAAGCATTTTATTATAATTAAAAAGGAAGAGTTAAACATTATTTAAGCACTATTAAAAATGTATTGTTATTAATATTTAAACGCTATTAACTTTATTGTAATGTCCTACTCATCTAATTTTAAATTTTTAAAATTTAATTTTTATTTATTAAAATTAAAATTTTTTAATATTAATATTAAGAAATAGATGACATTATTTTGATTTTAAAATTTATTTGATACTGTAATAATTTTATTTATTTATTTAAATAATTATTATGAAATAAAAATAGTAAGTCAAATATTTTATTTAAAAATATGTAATTTTATGATTAAATATAAAATCTTTTGTTAATTACAAATTATAATACTAAAAGAATTAAATCAGTAAATATAACTAAAATAACGTCGTTCTGGAGTTTCCCTTTAAAAATGGAAATTAAGAAACAAAGCCATTTTGAATGTTATTATTATTCAACAAAAAGACCCACTTCTCCGTTTAGTACATCTTTCCCCCATTTAATTTGTCTCTGAATTTCTTTTCTTCTTTGCTTCTTTGAATCGGGATGCAACCTGTCTCTCATTGCCTTTCTTTCTTCTACGTGCTGCCTCTGAATTTCGATCTTTGTTTTGCATCTTACACTAGCGTTTTCAGGGCAAGCTTTTTTTTTTTTTTTTTTTTTAACTTCCGTTCTTTCCTTTCCTGAAAGACTGAATAAGCAAGCAACAAGAAGGAATGGCTTTGGGAGAAGATCAATTGGTATCACACAACATTAATTATTGCTTCATAAAGCAACAAAGAAGGTGCGCAGCGGAAGAGGGTCATGCCATGTGCCCTTGAAACTTGAAACCGGGAGGAGAACTTGGGTTAGTGGGCCCTTCTTGAAACCAATAGTATTAATTTTCTTCATAATCATTTTTTTAATAAAATATTAAATAAATGCTATGTTCATAACCTTAGCATTCCCTAATAAATAAAGATTCTTTCATTTAAGTGGGTTTTACATGAACTTTTTTTATTTATTAAAATCAATCTGTAAAAGGTATTTAATAAAAAAACAATTGTTAAATAATCTTTTAAAAAGGAATCAATTTGTTTCTTTTGAAAATTTTAGAAGAAATTTAGGAAAAAAAAATCGATTCCTATTGTAGGTTTATGAAAAATATAATAAATTAGGTGAACAATTTTGTCTCTTTGGCACTTGATCTGTTTCACACCTAATATTTGGGGCTGAATTTTATATTGATTATTTGCAGCTTAATATTGCTTGTCTGTTTCGTAGCTTTTAGTGTAGCAATTTTATATTTTTCAACAATTATGGGATTTAATATTGCCTAGTCTGTTTGACTTTGTCTTGAATTTGTTTGTTATAGTTTATTCCTTTGAAGTATTAATTTTAAATTGATTAAATTTCATTTTACATGTAACCGCAGCTTGTAATTGGTTGTCATTAATTAGGCATCAATTTGAGGTCCATTAGCCGTACACAATCTTTCCTACTTGAGGAGGTATTTTTTATAATCCATTAACTTTTTTAGTAAAATATGTTTCTTAAAAAAATATACTTGAACTTAACATCCAAATATACTAACTTTAGATTTCTTTAGTGTAGCTTTAGTGTGAAGGTGTTAAAAGTCTCTTTAATTGATTTTGTAGCAGTTTAATAAATTAAATCTATTCACTGCTGACATTTAATGTGAAAAATATGGAAGTTTTTGTTTTTGCATGAAGGTGTATATGCAAGTGTTCCTTGCAAAACGTAAGCTTTTGTTGGTCTAACGGAGCTTTTGTCCTCTTTTTTGTTAAAGCTCTTAAGTCTTGAAACATTAAAACTTGCTTTTGACTCGGTTTTGGACGGGGTTCTAATGCAAGTGTTCCTGTTTTTTCTGATAGTAGATACTGACTCGGTTTGAATCTGCAGTTTGTTATTATTATTTTTTTCTTATATATGCTAATTTCTATGTGACATGAACTTATACACATCTGAGTTGTGTGGCTAGAGTTGATTGGCTTTTTTCTTTTTAATTATAAGAGAACTTCTTGTTAAACTTCCTCTTGGTCGACAAGATCCAAACACATGCACTCTCTTAATTCTTTTTGTGTGTATGTGCTTCATTTCTTCTTCTGTATAAAAATGCAGGTGATTGGTATTCCATGCGGGACTAAAGGTGGTGTCATGATCAAGTATCGGGAGATAGAGGTAACGCGATTTAGATGATCCTATGTTAACACTAGCGAATTGGATATGAATTGATTTAAATGCTCTTTTGCACGTTGTTAACCGCCTTCGAAAGGATTATGTTTATGATACACTGCATGAGTATGGCGTGCGGTACGACAAGACTTGGATATATGACTAGATTCATCATGAGATAAATCAGGTATGCAGCTCTCGTAGTCTTTAGCAAGTTTATATTGATGTGTTTGATCAGGCAAGGAAGAGTGCTAATTGAATGTAGCTTTAAGGCCATGGATGCCAATATGCCTTTAAATTCCTTTTATTTATGCTATTGCCCTGTGCTGCTGAGAGCAGCATACTTTTTCATCCTTCCATGATGGTGTAATTAAAGGGGTCATAAGGCTTAGAGTTTGTTATGCCCAGTTTCTCTTCATTCATGTGTGTGGAGTTGTCAACATTATTAGTTAACATTATTACATTTTTATTTTTTTCCAGTACTGTTATCAGGATCCTTGAGCTTTGTTTTGTTAGATACATACGGTATTACATACATGTCATACATAAATAGCTGGGGAGGTAAGTAATTCCCTTGCATAGATGCCAAAACACATTCACATATATACAGACATATACACATGCATACGCATGTTGTTATTTTAAAGTTGTCCATGTGTTTGTGTTTATATAATTCTCCCTTAATTTGTAGTCAAATTTTAATGAATATTGGGAATGATCTATTTTTACACCATTCAGATTGATGAAAAGATGAAAGATGCTCTCCAGGGTGATTGCACAGGTTATGTTCCAGGCATTAAATTATCAGTGTGAGAATTTAGACGAAGCAGATGGGGGAAGAAGGTGAATATGAATCTTAAAAAATAATTTTGTCTTATTTTTCTTGTTTTACTTTTCTGTTGTAAACTTTTTATTGATCGAAGAGATCCTTAAGTTTAGTCAAACATATACATGTTAAAGACAGGAGTTTGTCTGGTTTTTGTAATTTTCTTTGGAGACTTAGTCTGTAGAGAATTTCCAGATTCTCTAGTAATTTATTCTATTTTTATCAATTTCTTTGTGATTCTATTGTAAGATATAAACGGAAAAGAAAGCCAGATATTATTGTGATTAGAGGTTATTGTGGAACCTGTTATTCCTCATCAAAATGGATGTTTAACCTTTCCAACCTCAAAGTTCTCCATGGTAAATAATGAGCACTCATGCATGTGTCAATGCAATCACACACACGTGTCCTAGTTTGCTGCTTTTATATATTATAGTCAGCCTTTGATAGAGCTAATATGCACCATATTACCTTGGCATGATACTGGATAGGTGTTAATTGCTATCCAGAGACAGAATGTAGCTGAGAAAGAGGCAGAGACAAGCAAGAAGATGGCTATTAGTGAAGCTGAGAAGAATGCCAATGTTAGCAAGGTCCTCATGGAACAGAAGTTGACGGAGAAAGACAGTGCCCCGAGGCAGGAAGAAATTGACAACCAATATGTACTTGGCTTGTTAAAAGAGCCTAGCAGATGTTGATTTCTATCGGGGAAATTCCTCGTCTTCTATCGGTGGATTATGAAAGACTTATTTCAAGAGTAATTTCTGTAAAATAGTTATATCTCAAGCTTAAGTATGTTTTCCTTGATTTCATTTTCCTTAAGTCATTTAGGATTGTATTACATATTATTTACAAGTAGTTGTATTTAATATTTGTGATAATATTTATCTTAATACAAATTTGTACTTTTATTATATATTGTGTATTCTTTGATAATATATATAATAGTGTATGATTAAAAATGAAAGCTATTACAAATTAATAAAAAAGTGGGTATTTAATTATAAATACAATATTTTTCTGTATCAAAAAAATGGCAACGTGCTCCTGTGGCCAAAACTTCACACTCTTAAGATCTATAGCAATGCGCGATGTGTGGTGACATTGGGGTCTATAGCAATGCACGTTGTGTGTTACTAAAACTCTTATCACTCTTTGTCTTTTCACAACACGCATTATATTGCACGTTGCCGTTGAGGTCTACAGTAACGTGCATTACGCGTCGTTGAATCACTATTACTCTATGTCTTTTAGCAATATGCATTGCGTGTTGCCAAAAGATTTTTTGCAAAGTGTAATATTGCTTCTCGCAATGTGCATGGGCACGTTGCGGAAAGTCAGGGACTTTCCACAACAACAACGCACGCCTGCGCATTGCGAAAACGTTTTAGAGATGCAAAATACACGTTTTCATAACTCATATTTCTTGTAGTGCGGATTCTAGATTAAATAGCAATAATACACCAAGTATGCAAGTTTTTTATAAAATACATGTGTGCAAGTTGTTGCATTATCAAACAATTAGGTAGAGGTTGCATGTAGTTTTATGTAAACATGCATTTTCAACAGGTCATATATATATATTATATATATATATATAATATATTATATATATATTATATATATATATATATATGTATATGTATATGTGTATGTATATGTATATGTATATATATGTATATGTATATGTATATGTATTTGAAGTTAAGCAATGCTACATCTACAATCAACTCTTTACAACCTGAGTTGGCAAAAATTTACTAGAGAAATAAAAAACAAAAATAAATTAAAAAAAGTTACAATAGATGATATAGTAATTATATCTTCAGTAAGATTTTGCCAACTCAGATTGTAAGAAGGGTTAATTGTAAATGAGTTGTAGCATTATTTTTTGAAGTTATATGTAGCAAAATTAGTTAACATACCTATGTCATTAGATATAGAAACTATTATAGGATTTGAGAAATATTAGATTAGTTATGCTACAAAAAATAGTATTTTCTAAATTTATAGTCCTCAAAGTTCGTCTTTTAAAGTATGAGTCGACTTCTAGGGACTCAATTTTATTTCAAAAGCATAAGTTTTGTAACTAATAACTTAAAATTGAAATTTAGTTGTAAAAACTATAATAACATTAAAGAAATGGTATAGTTCTGTATGAAATAGTAGCTCTTAATTTATATTTTTTTAGCCCTGAAAAAAGCTAATTTGTAGAGCTGGAAATCCAGTTTTTAGAGCTGAGGTTGGTCTGTAGATGTCATTTTTTTTGTTAAAAACGAAAAATTTTGTAACTAATGACACAAAATTGTAACTAAGTTATAGAAATTATCATAGGATTTAAGAAATATTAGATTCTACAACAAAATAGTAGCATTTTATAGATTTCCAGCTCTAAAAATTTGTTTGATAAAGTTGGATCAGTTGAGTTTAAAAGACTCAATTTTATTTCAAAAGAGTAAATTTTGTAAGTAATGATTTAAAATTGAAACTAAGTTGTAGAAACTCTAGTAGGATCTAATAAATAGTAGATAGGAAATATAAAGTAGCCTCCTATACATTTCCAACTCTAAAAATAATTTTTAGAGCTGGGGCGGGTTTTTAGAAGTTCTACTTTTCTTTAAAAGGATCAATTTTGGAACTAATATATTAATGAACATAAAATTGTAACAGAGTTGTAAAAACTAAAATGCAATTTGAGAAATAATAGATTTCGCTACGAAATATAGTAGCCTTCCATAAATTTTAAGCTTTAAAAATTCGTTTTTTGGAAATGAAGTTGGGTTTTAGAGACAATTTTATTTTAGAGGCACAAATTTTGTAACAAATGACTTCAAATTGAAGCTAAGTTGTAGAATCCATAATAAGATTAAAGAAATAGTAGATTTTTTTATAAAGTAGCATTTTATATATTCTCAACTCCAAAAATCTAAATTTTAGGGTTGGAAATCCAATTTTTAGTGTTGGGGTACGTTTTTAAAGGATCTAGTTTTCTTTAGAAGGTTAAATTTTTAACTAATGACATAAAATTATACCTAAGTTGTAGAAACTATAATAGATTTTAAGAAATAGTAGTCTTTAATTTATATTTTTCCAACACTTATTTAGAATTGGGACGGGTGTTTTTAGAGGCTCTACAGGAGGGATAAAGATTCTCTCCACATCTAAGTTTTACATAATCTTTTGAATATCTAGTGTCATGTGTCACATGCATTATTGAAATATCAAGATTTGTTTGCTTCAATTTTTTCTTATGTACATAAAAAATACTGTAGTTTCTAGTTTCTGTTTTCATACAAATTAATGTCTTCTAATTTTATTAATCTTCAATCAACTAATAAAATAATTCATTTACAACACTCCAACATTAATATTGGAATCAATTGTTTACAAACTTTTTCAAAACAAAATGTTATAGGAATTTTCATATATACACGGTAAGAAATTTCAATTTTATGAGATAAAGGTTAAAAACCAGTATTTGCACCTCACATCATAATTTTTCCCTAACTTCTTTGTTTAGTATTAATTTTTTTGTTTATATAATTGTTGAATTAAATGAACAATGATTAAACGAATGGATGTTTCGAAAATTGAAACCAAAGTAAATGGAAAAAAGAAGGTTGAACTAAAGAAGGAGTGAAGGAGAAGATGAAGAAGAATCTTGATAACAAATTTAGTTATTATAAGACTAATTTTTTTGGGATTTATTATAATTAAGAAAGGAAGGTAGATAATTAAAAATCTAGTAAAAGAATATTTTAACTATAAGAAATTGAAGTAAACAAATTTTGACTCTTCAATTATGCAAATGACACGTAACACTAGACCTTCAAAAGATTAGGTAAAGCTTAGATGAGGATGGGAAAATGATCCTTACACTTTTTTAAAATGACATAATTATACTTAGAGAACTATCATAACAGCCTTTTATGAGTTTCAAACTCTAAAAAGCCAATTTTTAACATTGGAGGTGGGTTTTAGAAACTCATTAATTTAATTTCAGAAGCATAAATACTTAAGCCAAGTTGTAGAAGTTTTCATAGGATTTAAGAAATTGTAGATCTTTCAACCCAAAAAAAAAAAAAAAAAAAGTAGCCTTATTTTCAACTCTAGAAAAGCTAATTTTTATAGCTGGCAATCCAATTTTTAAAGCTAAGGTGGCCTTTAAGATGCTCTACTCTTCTTATGAAAGATCAATTTTGTAACCAGAGACATAAAATTATTCCTAAATTGTAGAAACTATCATAAGATTTAACAAATAGTAGATTCTTCCGTAAAATAAGAGTACCAATGCTACTCTTACAAACTATTCATACCAATCTATATAATGTTATTGAATGATTGTCACGCTATCCATATTAATTAATATAATTAAAATTTGAAATTTATTTATCTAATTAAATCATGATATATCAATTTGTATGAAAAAGTTTGTAAAATAGTATTACTTATAAAATAATAGCCTTTTATAAATTTTTAGCTCTAAAAAGCCATTTTTTTCGGGCTGAAGTTGGGTTTAAAAGATAATTATAAAATCTATGCTTTGAAATAAAAATAAAGACTCAAAATTAAAGCTAAATTGTAAATTTATCTTAAGATTTAATAAATAACAAATTTTTCTATTACTTAGGAGATTACGCAAATAACCAAGTCTCAAGAGGACTTTTTTTTAAAATTAACCAAAATTGTCTTTTTTTTCAACATTTAACCACTTGATAACCCGTAACACGTCAACATGTTCAACCTATCGACCTGTAACGAGTTAATATGTTCAAACCATAAATCATTGACTAATAGGCATGCTTAAGTGTTTTTTTATAAGAGTATTTTTGTTCTAAGTTGAACTTAGCTATATAATCAAACAAAATATTAATCTTTTTATTTTTCATAACACCATCTAAAGTTTAATTATTTCTCCTAATTTATGTAAACTTTTATACACTTCCAACTCCAAAAAAGTTGACTTCAGAACTGACAATCCACTGTTTCTAATCTGATTAAGCAAGGCTTTTACTCAGCAACATTGTTTGTGGCCGGGAAATTAAGCCGGTACGTCTTTTCTTAAAATATTAAATTTTATATCTAATGACATAAAACTTTAGCTAAGTTATGTAAAATCTATCATAAGATTTAAGAAATGTATAATAGTAGATTCTAATAGAAAATAGTAATCTTTTATGTATTTTTAACTTAAAAAAAAAATTATTAAAACTGGTTTTGGATTTTAGCGACTTTATTTATCTCAAAAGCATAACTTTTTTAACTAAAACTTTAAATTGAAATTCAATTGTAAAAACTTTCATAGGATTTAAGAAATAGTGGATACTCTAACAAAAACCAATTCTTAAATCTGACATCTGGTTTTGGAGGCTCTCTGACAATTATTTATCAGAAAATTTTTAAATTTTTAAAAATTGACAAAAAATTATTGTATTTTTAAATAAATTTTCTCGAATCTACTTAATTAAATTGTCCACATAAAATCTTGAGTCTTCACAAAAATTGCATGAGTAATAGCCTCCCCCAAAGGTTTGATAACATACAATACAACATGAAATAATATACTAAATGTTCCTGGCATGATATTGTACATCAATCATTACATAATCACCAATTCATATTCTCTTGATAATCCACGAAGCTAGGTACCGCCGTTATCCTATAACATTACAATTTCCGAATACACAGATCACCCTGGATGACATTACTTTCTAAGGAGAACCTTGAAAGCTGCAGATCTCAAAACTTTCTTCAAAAACGCTGTCGGCACTTATTACAGACACTATACAGTAACAGCAGATGATCACTGAAACCTACAAAACTCTTGCATAAAGGCTCAAAAATATGGCAGAGCAAAATGTTTGGAACAATGCTCAAGTGACTTTATTTGAAACATGCCTCATTTTACAAACAAGTTTCAATTAGTTGAAAGTCAAATTTTCCCACGACCTTCATATAAGAAGATAGGATCATACTTTACCAGCATCAATCATAATGGGATTTAGGGGAAAGAAAGACGGCTATTACTCACCGATGAGCCTTTGATCCTTTCCTTTTTAAAGTAGAAAACTGAAAATCAATATCCCAAGACAATTCACGGATGAAACTAACTGCAAATTGTGCCGGTTAAAAGAAAAGCCTTTGATTATTTGGCACATTGAATAGTGCAAGCAGATGCAACAACCACGGTCAGTTTCATGTTTAAGAGGAATATATGCAGCCATCCAAGACTTTAATTTCATATTGTTGGTATACAATGCTAGAGTGGAAGTATCATATGGGAGAGACATAAGAGAAATAATAGACTAGCATACCTAAATTGTAACATTGCAAAGTCAAATTATTTTTCTACTATCTTTGAACCTTCAAAAGAGAATAACCGAACTGCATTTCTGTAAGTCAGTTCTGCAAGTTCCTCCTTGTCCATGTCAAGCAACGATGCAACATAAATGAGTACCTGAAAGTAGAGTTGTTAAAGACTTAATATGGGAAGTCTAGCCATTTATATGTATATATAGTATATATGAGCTATGAGTGAGTAGCGTGTGAGTAGAGTCTTCCATTTCTTGAGATATCATGGTTCTATGTTACATGCCTACATGCCCAAATAACAAATACATAGAATATTCTCACACTTTGTAAAAGAGTACAAATACCAAAATCTGATTTGCAACCTGATAAGCAGAGCCTATGTGACCTAGCCTTTTCTTATCTCAAAGGAAATATGTTCAAGATCTGTTGTCTAAAATGAGATGATAAAAAGAGGAATAGGAGCCTCGTATACACCTAATTCATTTTTATAGTTATTGGACCAGACATCACTTTTGCAGTTGGCTATGTTAGTATACTTGAAATCCAAAGTAAGTCTTTGGGCAGTGGTGTGCAGAATTCTTAAGTATCTCAAGCAGTCTACAGGAATCGGATATCTCTCTACAAAAAGGCAAGGTTTAAGACATAGGAAGCTATTTTGATGCTGATTGCACTGGTTCCAAGGCTGGAAATCTGGTACCCCAGAGAAGCAAGAAACATAATCTTGTAACTAGGTCTAGTACAGAGGTTGAGTATCTTGCCACACTCATAAAACACATGAGATCATGTGGATAAAAAATTGACTGAGAGAACTGGGAGATGACTTTAAAATGCCATCAGTAAGTTTCCATGATAATGTTGTTGCAACGTATATTAGCAATCCTATGTTTAATGAGATAATTAACACATAGAAATAGACAATCACTTTTTTCAACCAGCTATAATGTCAGGTAAAACTGTCTTGCCCCATGTCAAGGCATTCCATAAGGGAACTTTAATTCATCTAAGTTCCAAGTTAAGCATTGAAAATATCTATGCTCCAATTTGAAGAGGAGCTTTAAAGGCATTGGGCTAAGTTTGGGTTGACTCTAAATGCTTAACTTTATAAAATTAATATAATTAATATGGGAAGATATTTATATGTGCATGCAACATACATTAGTTGTGAGTAAGTGATAAGTCAATTTTCTTTATCTTTTGCACATTCTTGTCCTTAAAACTAGCGATTCTTATTTGATAAGTATACAATGATATTCAACATCCATCCTCTCTTTTTAGAGTTCAATCTTTTCTCTCTGTTAGCAAAAGTCATTAATTCTTTGATAATTTTTTGCATATTATAGAATGTAAGGAATATGATGCTTTCAAGTTGCAACATTTCACAAGCTTGAAAATCCAAGACTTCTAAAGAAATCCCAATTGCAAGCTTCAATAAAATACTACACCAGCAGCTACCAACAAATCTATGGGGACTCTTTTTAATATAAATCTTACCATCAAAAATAAAATAAAATAATCCTATATAACAGAAAATCCAGCACCAAAACAAACAGATAAAATTCGAAATGATATTATATCTTAATATACTCAAAAATAAGCAAGTGTCTATAATTACTTTGCAGCAAGCAAGTCAACCACTCTATTCTACATATTTTTCACTGATGTGGCTGACTTATACAACTTGATAGTTCACCATCCGTAAAAGATAACAAAGCTAGCTAGAAAGAATGCAAAGATGCCACATGCTCATCAATTACATGTGGTCATTTATGTTCCACATCCTCCCACTTTTCGTTTTCAATGCTTCTAAGTTCATAATGCACAAAGCATGTTTTTTTAATAAGAATCAAGTGGGCAACAAATTTTACTAGCTTTTGAAGTATGATGATAACCAAGGATACTAGTAAAAAAAATTACAAATTAATCATGCTCCTAGATAAAAAAATAAAATGCATTCCAGTTTTGAACCATAAAAAAGGTTCCACAAAGCGGTATTTGCATATATTCCATGTATGATTCTAACCTTCAGAATTCTTGCATGACAACACTATTAAGATAAAATTTGCATGAATATTTACGCAACTAAATTATTCTATAATGCACACTATAAGGTAACAGTAAAGGCTCTAACAGACATACATTATGAATGTTTGCTGGATGATTAAGTGTTTCCTTTCGTGATCTTGATGAATCTCTTAAAGCATGTGACTGGTCATCAGATGAAGTTTGTACATTTGAAGCTGAGTTCCCATCCTGGGTATGAACCTCCTGAGGGAGGGAAGCATCATCATCAACCAAAAAGAGAGAACCTAACTCAGCATTTGGCAGTGCATCAGGCGCATCAGTCTCCAATAAAATCCTTTCAGAAGGTACCTAACAAAATTTTGAAATTAAGTATGCCAAATAATTTGAGATTCATGAATCATCGCTGAAATTAATTTGCCAACCATCTTCAGCATCTTCTTTGCCTTCTCTTTTTTCATGGACATCAAAAATCCAGAAAAAGAAAAGTATGCTCCAAGCTTTGACAACTCAGGAACCATCTCAGCAGAACCTAGGTACGAATGAAGAACGACGCCAACAGGGAAAGGCCCCACTGATCTAAGAAAATAAAATATCACAGTAAGAAAGCATGTAATTAAAGATCCTTTACATATTATAAATCATTAAGAATCAACTGGCCTGGCCACAATCTTACTGTGTAATAAGTCAATTAATCAGCCTCAAAGGTAAGGCGAGGTGTTGACATCGTAGACCCAAATTTACAATGAAAAAAAGGGGGATGGGGGGGCAGGATTCTTCATTAATTCAAACTGATCAACCCGAATGTCAAGAGGTATGGCAGCATTTAAGGAAGTGCTTAGGGCTATACTTTATATGATGGGAGAAGAGTAAAACTTTTTTATAATTTCTTGAAGCCGTTGTTGTTGCTTAGGGCAACTTGTCCTTTCTGTGGAAAACTTGTCCATCACTGCTTCTTCCTTGATTAATATAATTTCTCATTTTTTGGCTAAAGATTAAAATAATTTACAAATGAACCATCTATGTTCACATTGGGCTGCTTGTGACTAATTTCATATTTCATAAGTAACAATAAAACAACTAGCAATCATTTTGAAGGGAAGTATATAAACATGAAGAATCATACTTCATAATCTCAAGCAGATCCCCAAATGCACGGACACAATGTATAGATGCTGGTCTTTTCAATTCCCTAGCAAGTTGAAGTTGTTGCCTGAATACTTCAACCTAGGATGAGAAAGGATATTATGCATAAAAAAACAGCTCAAAAACCTTCAAACTTTGAGAGTAGAAATAGAACAGTAGCACATGGACAACCAATATCCTAGTTTGCAGCACTAAGTTTGAGTCTCTAAAAAGGAGGAAATGAAGAATGTCCTTATCATAATAGCATTCGACAAATATGTTTTCCATAACAAAGAAATGTTAACTTGAGCTCATATGATTTCTTTGAACAGGCAGAAGATTAAAGGATTGACAATATGCAGTATAAGTATCTCACAGAATTAAGATTACGAAGAAACTGTCTCATTGATTCGAGCTTTTACAATGCCATTATTCCAACAAAATCAGTTATGGTCTTAAGATTACTAGAAGCAACTACTGATTTAATCATGAAGCAAGGAAAATGAGAATGGTGAAACCTGATCTGTGAAGTCAATCTGCTTTCCATGAGAACCTTTATCCAAACCAATCTGAAAAGATTCACCCACATGTTTCTGTTAGAGATGCTCATTATCATGCAATGATTTCACAAATCTTCAAAATTTTGTCCAACAAAAATACACAACTACATTTTCTTATTGGCAAAAATGGAAGAGAAACAAGAAAATAATTGCTTGCAAGAACCTTTTATATTTCAAAATACTAAAAAGACATTAAAAAGAAAAAAGGCTAATGTGTTTTTGTTTATGTTTCAGAAAGTCATTTTTTATTTCGCACATTTCCAATGCATTCCAAATTTAACTATCATTCTCAAAATTCATCCTCAAATACATTCCTTAAATAAAGACCAAAATCCTTTACTTAAACATCGAAACTGACAATTCATTTTCAAATTCTTTTAAAAACAAAAACACAAAATACATAACCAAAAACAGATTTATTTTTTATTTGTATCATTCTAATACTACTATTAGAACAATTTTCCTTGTTTTTATTGTCAAAAAAAAAAAAAAGAACCATTTTCTGAGTCCAATCATTTTCGTTATCCATAACAGTCATTCAAGTACAACTTACAAAAGGCTTACATTCTAGCAAGCCACTCAAGTTTTCTCCAAATTTTGAATATTCAGAAAATAAATAGATAAATTACAATGAGAGAATAAAATGCATAGCAAGAGATTTCATCTTCAAAAACATAAAAAGAAATTAGTAGTGACCTCTCCAACGGCAGCAGAGGGAGTGGTCTCAAAGAAATCCTTGAGAGTACTGAACCAATTAGGAGTCCTCTCTTGAATAAACCTATAAACAACGAAAACCCAATTCATCACTCACCAAGAAAATATGAAAGAAAAGTTGAAACCTCAACAAATACTATACCAAGGATGAAGCCCAAAGCAGGGGAGAACAGAGGAATAACGTTCACCCATTTCTTTCACCAAATGCCAATCCTTCTGAAACAACCAAAAACCAAAAAATAAAAGAAATTCAAAAGATTAAGTAATAATTCAAAAACTCAAACCAAATTATAAATAAATAATAAAAAAGAAAGAATTCGGACATAAGCACACACCTCAGATACTCCATTAACAGCAAAATGAAGTACCCCAGTATTGACGGTGGAAGCAATGAGTTTGGGTGCCTTGTTGTAGATTCGTGGATCCTGCAGGTGACAATGTGCGTCAAACAGTTTCATTGTTAGCTTATTTGCTTTGATTTGATTCTTCTCTCTGTCAACGTCACCCACTTCAACTCCTGATTCATTTCCAGCCGTTTTGTTTTGTTTTGCCTTTTGGCCTTCGGTGGAGTGTTAGCGTCAGGCGCCAGCACACTCAGCTTGCCTCGCTTCAAGCCACGTGTATACATAATCTTCGTTTAAAGGTTAATGACCAGGACCCGCTCCCCCTTAATATTTAGGAAAACAGAAATAGCCACCGGAGATTTTGGAAATCACGAAAACCCCAACGCTTAGCCGTTAGTAGAGCTATCATCCCCCGTTGGTTGAAGTTAGCATGTTGCAGGTATTTTAGTAAATTTATAATCTAAATTAATAATTGACATAAATATTAGAAACAGAAATAGAAAAGCATAGTATCACGAGCTTAGAGGTTTACGCAGCACACTCGTGCGGTACTTAGACAACTTGAACCGAAAGTTGCTAAGTAAGCCTTGATGCTAATCTTCTCGCTCAAGAAGAAGAGAGGATCATTGAGCCGAAGAGCCTGTAGGCAAAGAAGAGAAGAGATGGAGACAAGTATTGCTAAGCAAAAGAGCTTTGTATTACACTAGAGAACTCTTTATAATGCTTGGATTTGTGTAGATGCTTAGATGATTTACAAATGAGCATTGAAGGGGTTTATATAGTGAACCACCTCTCAGATGAATGACTAAGATCTAATGCATCTAAGGATCCTAATTCATTCTTATCTACTAAATTATCTAGATATATACAAAAGAATATTATCTACTAAATTATCTAGATAAATACAAGAGATAATTCTAGAAGCTTATCTTGCTCGCGAATTCAAGAAGATGGGCTTGAGCTTGGGCTTTCTAGAAGCTAGGCCAAACCTCTAGGTATATTTGGCCCATTCTAGCAAGTAAATTGGGGGAGGGGGGGGAGGGGGTTGGGGTTCGTAACATTCTCCCCCACCCAATTCTACGACGTCCTTGGCGCACTCTCGTCCTTGTAGCGTTGGATGTGCTTGCTAAATTACCACAAGGTGTCTTCACATTCCCAACTTGCCTCACTATCCAGAAGGTTTTTTCACTTTACCAAGTACTCAATGTATGATGGAACTCCCCTCCTTCGAATCACTCGTTCCGCAAGGATGCATTCCACGTCTTTATTGAATGCGATGACGATGGCTGTGGGTGCTCTCTTGGACTCGCTTCTTGTTGGATCTTCCTTGTCTTCATGATAAGGTTGAGAAAACTCACATGGAAGACCGGATGGATCTTGAGGTGAGGTGGCAATTGGACTTTGTAAGAGACTTTGCCTACTCGCTTGACAATAGGGAAGGGACCTTCGTATTTTCGTACCAACCCTTTGTGCACTTTGCGAAGCGACTTGAATTATTGGGGTAGTAGCTTGATGAGTACCAAATCCCCCTCTTGGAATGCGAGGTGTCGTCTCTTAGTATCCGCCCATTTCTGCATTTTCTTGGCGGCCTTGTCTAAGCATGCTCGCGTGATGTCGGCTTGTTCATGCCATTCCTTTGCGAGCTTGTATGCCGCTGGACTCTTCCCTAATATGAAGTCATAGGTTGTTGTCCGGACACAATCTCAAACGGACTCTTACCCGTTGCCTCACTCCTTTGGAGATTATGTAAGAATTGGGCAACGTCTAGCAACTTTGCCCAATCATGTTGGTGAGCGCTCACATAATGCATCAAGTATAGCTCGAGTAAGGCATTGATACACTCGGTTTGCCCATCGGTTTGGGGATGGAAGCTTGTTGAGAAGCTCAAGTCGGTCCCCAACATTTTGAAAAGCTCTCCCAAAAAACGTCCCGTGACGCAAGGGTCACGATCACTTACAATGTTTGGTGGGACTCCCTATAGCTTTACTATGTGTTTGAGGAATTCTTAAGTGGCTTCGTCCACGGTGCAATCCGTAGAGACGGGTATGAAGGTGGCATATTTGCTAAACCAATCAACTACCACCATTATGCTTCCATACCCTTCAGATTTTGGCAAGGCCATGATGAAGTCCATCGACACGCTTTGCCATGGCCTTTCTGCAATTGGTAGGGGTTCAAGTAACCCCGCTGGACGTTGGTGCTCAACCTTATCTTGTTGGCACACAAGACAAGTCCTTACATAGCCTTCCATGTCTTCTCGCATTTGAGGCCAATAGTAGGAATCTTGCAAGAATGCAAGGGTTCATGCCATACCTGGGTGACCAGCCTACTTGGAATCATGGCACTCCTTGATGATCTCCTTTCGCAAGTTCCTATATCTTGGCACGAAGAACCGATTCCCGGATGTGAGGTGTAGGCCTTCGTCAAGCCAAAAGCGTCGTGTCTTCCCCTCACTTGCCAAGTTCAAGAGATTCTTGGCTACGAGATCGTACTCTAAGCCTTGTTTGATGCGGTCGATGAGCACACTTTGTGGTCGACGTGCACTTAAGGTGGCGAGTTCTGCCTTGTGACTTAAGGCGTCGACCATAACATTTGCTTTACCCGCTTTGTACTCGAGCGAGTCTTGGAGTTGTTTCTTTAACTTTGCACGTTCGGGTGGCGTCATACTGTAAGGTACCATGGCTGGAGACTTGGTATCGAGCTCTAACTCGATTTGGTGATCCACTTTTCGTCGTGGAGGCAACTTCTTTAGAAGCTCTTGAGGCATCACATCCTTATATTTCTCAAGGATGGCTTGAACTTGCCTTGGCATTGGGTCCTCAGTAATGGCAACATCCTCACCATCGTTTAGTTCTCAAACGATGGCAAGGAAACTTGGATCCTTTTTCATCCCCCGTTTGAACTGTAGCGTAGATAGCTTCTTGTTCTCAACCTTTGCTACACGTTCCATTGTAACCATGCATGCTTGACTCCCGTCGAGGATACTAAGGGAGTTAGAGGTTGGTATGGGGAAAGCATGGACTTGGTCGAAGAACTCCATGCCTAGCACTACTTGAAAATCGTCCATAGGGACGATGGAAAAATCAAGCTTACCACTCCATGTGCCAAGTTGTACCGTCATAGCCTTGGACACTCCCAATATTGCCTTGGCGGGTGAGTTTACCGCCTTGATGATGCCTTCTCCATTAGTATATTTGAGGCCTAGCCATGTGGCCTTTTCCATAAAGATAAAGTTATGCGTGGCTCCCGTATCAAGCATCGTACACACATCCTTGCCGTTGATTGTGGCGCTCACATACATTAGACCCTTCTGAATATGGGTGGGTCTTTCAAGTGCGCCAATAGTACGGAGAGAACCCATCTCCGCTTGTGGCTCCTCATTTTGTACGCCCTCGTGTTGAGCGGCTAGCGCGGTTCCTCTTTGGGCAATCATGCACCTAATAAGGACCATCACAAATGAAGCAAGAACTTTTTGGTTTAGGGGCATTGGACTTACCTTTGTTAGGTATGTCGCGCTTGTCTCCCCCAGATGGTTTACGTGCACCACCTTCCTTTCGAGCATAATCCTTTTTGGTATTCTGATCTCCCCCACCTTTACTGTGGTTGGTCTTCCTCTCCTTCGATTGGGATGAGTAGTCTATGAGGGATTCGGCCACGGCTATGGCATCATCAAGATTTTGCACGCTACACCTTTCAAGTTTAACCCTCGCCCAATCTTTTAACCCATCGAGGAAGTAGAAGAAAGAATCTTTTTCGGACATTCCTTCGATTTCAAGAAGGCACTTGATGATGCCTTCTCCATTAGTATATTTGAGGCCTAGCCATGTGGCCTTTTCCATAAAGATAAAGTTATGCGTGGCTCCCGTATCAAGCATCGCACACACATCCTTGCCGTTGATTGTGGCGCTCACATACATTAGACCCTTCTGAATATGGGTGGGTCTTTCAAGTGCGCCAATAGTACGGAGAGAACCCATCTCCGCTTGTGGCTCCTCATTTTGTACGCCCTCGTGTTGAGCGGCTAGGGCGTTTCCTCTTTGGGCAATCATGCACCTAATAAGGACCATCACAAATGAAGCAAGAACTTTTTGGTTTAGGGGCATTGGACTTACCTTTGTTAGGTATGTCGCGCTTGTCTCCCCCAGATGGTTTACGTGCACCACCTTCCTTTCGAGCATAATCCTTTTTGGTATTCTGCTCTCCCCCACCTTTACTGTGGTTGGTCTTCCTCTCCTTCGATTGGGATGAGTAGTCTATGAGGGATTCGGCCACGGCTATGGCATCATCAAGATTTTGCACGCTACACCTTTCAAGTTTAACCCTCGCCCAATCTTTTAACCCATCGAGGAAGTAGAAGAAAGAATCTTTTTCGGACATTCCTTCGATTTCAAGTATGATAGTGGTGAAATCTTTAATGTACTCCCGAATGGTGTCACTTTGCTTCAATCGGCGGAGGCGACCCCTTGCCTCATTTTCGGCATTGCTAGGAGAGAAGTGCTTCCGAAGTTCTCTCTTGAAATCCTCCTATGTACGAAGGGATAAGATGCCTCTGCCCGCGTCACCATACTTATGACGCCACCACAATTGGACTGCATCTTGTAAGAATGTGGTGCAATGCCGATCCTTGAGGCATCATCATAGACACGTTTGGCTTCGAAGTATTGCTCCAAGCCGAATAGGATGTTTTCAACTTCTGTGGCGTTGCGAGTGCCATTGTCTGTGGCAGGAGTAGGCACGTGCATGGTGCTTAGACCGCTTGTGTAAGACGGGTTAACACGATCACATTAATGCTTCTCCCATTCCGTGCGAGTTTCCTCCACTTCCACACGGATTGCTCGCAACTCATGCTCCACAAAGGTCCACAAGCCGATGAGCTCTCGTGTAAGGTTATGTAGCTCCTTTTCATAGGCATTACTAAACTCAAGGATGTTGGACTTTGTTGCTTAGGTTATCTCTCCATAATCCGTCTCTAGGCCTTCAAGACGGTCGGAGAGGCGCTCAATTACATTGTTCATCCTCGAAATAGCTTGCTCTATGCTAGCAACACGAGACTCTAAAAACTCCGAGGATGGAGCTTTGGACTGACCTCATTTTCCTTATTGGTGTGGTTGAGATTGCTCCTCTCGTCCACGAACTTGCTCCTCCATGGTCACTTCAAGGTCGGATGCCATGCTCTTGTGCTCGAACTGTGCTCTGATACCAACTGTCACGAGCTTAGAGATTTGCGCAGCATGCTTGTGCGGCACTTAGACAACTTGAACCGAAAGTTGTTAAGTAAGCCTTAATGCTAGTCTTCTCGCTAAAGGAGAAGAGAGGATCGTTGAGCCGAAGAGCCTATAGGCAAAGAAGAGAAGAGATAGAGACAAGTATTGCTAAGCAAAAGAGCTTTGTATTACACTAGAGAACTCTTTACAATGCTTGGATTTGTATAGATGCTTGGATGATTTACAAATGAGCATTGGAGGGGTTTATATAGTGAACCATCTCTCAAATGAATGGCTAAGATCTAATGTATCTAAGGATCCTAATTCATTCTTATCTACTAAATTATCTAGATATGTACAAGAGAATATTATCTACTAAATTATCTAGATAAATACAAGAGATAACTCTATAAGCTTATCTTGCTAGCGAATTCTAGAAGATGGGCTTGGGCCTGAGCTTTCTAGAAGCTAGGCCAAGCCTCTAGACATATTTGGCCCATTCTAGCAAGTAAATTGGGCAGGTCGTAACAGTAGACTCTCAATCTCTATCGTCTCTTTTCGTCTACCTCATCTTCTTTTCTTTCAAAAAAAAAAGAAAGAAAAAAGAAAAATACTCATCTAAAAAGGCTTTTTGGAAAATAACTAAGTTCTATTTCTTTTAATTTGATCTTATTATACAAATAAAATATATATTAAATTTCAAAAATAATTTAATTTCATTTAAAAAAGGTTGAACCATTTAAAATTTGTTACCTTTTTTATAATATATAAATAAATATAGTGAAATAATTAATTTAATTTAATTTTTTGAATGTTTCAATGGCTTTTATATGCACTGAAAATAGATTGCTTTTTGAAATCTTAATATAATCTTTCGGGGTACATGTAAAAACTTTTTTATTGCATAATCAAGTGCCAAATAATTAAATAAAGCATCTTAATTGTTAAGTTGGTTTGTTAGACATCTAGATAGTGTTAGATAGTTGTTTAGAGATGCTACATATTTTTAAAGCAAAACATTTTATACACTCTTATGTTAGCAACCTCAAAGAGAATGAAAGATTATTTGGCAAGTGTTGAATGCTCATTGGAATAACAAAACACTCACTTAACTCTAGCTATAAAAAAGTAACCTTGAGGGAAACATCTTTATTACTTTAATAAAAATAATGAGATTAATGTCATGAACCTCACATACCTTTTGGCTTATTATCACACAGGTGGACTTTTTATATTTTTATCTAAATTTAGTCCCTCTATTTTGAAAAATTCATCATAAAGTGCCCTTCCATTAAATGACATTAGTTTCCATCGAAATCCATTATCATTACCAAAATACCCTTTAAAAATTTAGATGCTAGTGTGACTAGAACCCAATACTCCCCAAAGAAAGAATTTCTTACTAACCACCAAATCAACTAGTTACTTGACATCAACATACACAAAATTTATTATAAAGATGATTTTAAGGAATTAAACTATAAAAATAGGAGTTCCTCCGCTTCATCCCCAAGACGCAATCAATTACAGACTCTTTTGACAAATTTGCAGACAACCTAGCAACAATACTACAATCCATTATTCCTTTTATCTCTTCAATTATAGACTGCTTATTGTGAAGAGTGAACGGCCAACCGAACCAATCCGTTATTCACAACCATTAACTTCATCTCTTCAAGAATCTACAAATCGGCTTTAGCAACTGCTACAATGACTTCGACAGCTAGAAGAGATGATTCTTCACTGCTGCAACATGATGGGATCCAAAGCGCCATTCTTCATTGCAAAAAATCCAGAATTTTATACTAAAAAATCAGAGGGAGAGAAAATGAGAGGTGAAGTGAGAGAACATGAGGTGAATTTATTTTCAATAAAAATATTCTAACATTATTTAATTAATTTATTTTAATTATGATGAAAAGAGAAAAGAAATCGGCTCGAGCTTTGGAGCGAAACTCCTCCTTACCGTTGTTTTTTGGTGAAACTCCATATTACAAACATTAGAGTTGAAGAAGAAAAGAAGCTCTTTGTTTGGTTATTATAAGAAGAACTTAGTTAAATATATTTTTTGTTCCCTTGGAAATAAGTAATTCCTTTAGCCTCGCGATTGAGTGCAACTTTGATGAATTGTAACTCTTGAGTTCGAATCCTAATACATTCATATTTCTTCAAACCTTAAAATTGAAAGGTTTAAATGACTATCTTACCGTTGTAAGTTACAGATATTGAGTTCGAGTTCGAATCCTAATACATTCATATTTCTTCAAGTTACAGATATTTAGCTGTTAAGTTTCAAGGTACTCTACGATGAATTTTTCAAAACATAAGTGTTTGATAATAAGTCAAAAGGTAGGCAAGGTCCATGACATTAATCCAAAAGTTAAAAAAAAATTTCTTTGTGACCCTAAGGTTTGCGCTATTGTTATTATGTCCCCGAGTTTTTGGAAATAGCTTCCAATGACCTTGTAGTTTGTTATGCCACTTTGCCGTTAGGGAAAAGCGGGGTAGAATTGTAAGCTCACTTCAAAACAATGATTATAAAAATCTGAAATCAAAATGAAAGGCTAGGGTTAAGCCACGTGGACTTCTATTGCAGTCAAAATATAAAATGGTTGTTCATCTTTCCAAAATAAAATATTTGGAGGAGAGAGAGAGCTTTTGCTTGCTATCTCTATCTTTTCTGTGACGTTTTCTCTTCTTCTAGCGATTTTGTGTCTTGGCGGGAAAGGGAGTGCAAGAAGCAAGCATACTTGACTAAAACCTACGATGATCGTGAACTCCAATGCATTCTGGCGGCAGATTCATCTGTCAAAAAGATCAGCATCTGTTGTCTTTATTTTTTTTTTTTTTGGTTTTGATGTTGTTTCTTGTTTATTTTGGGTTGGATGGTTGTGCATGGACGTTGAAATGACTATTTTCTACTAGACTGACGAAGCTAAGTAGTGTTTCATTTTTTTGTTTTTGGATTGAAATTAAATGACGTTTCGATTTTCTTCTGTTTTCAAAAGGTCTGTGGTGAAAGACTTGATTTTTACTTTTAAAGGAGGCATCTTTTAGGTTTTTGTTCTGTTTTCGAAAGCCAAGTAATGTTAGTGAGTTACAAAAGTTTTTATTTCTTTGTTTTATTATTGTTAACTTGGCTAATGTTTTGCATGTTTCATGAATGATGATTCATTGCCTTTGTTTTTTGATTAAAACTCAGTGACATTATGGTTGTTTTATCTATCAAAAGCTCTATGGTGAAAGACTTGATTTTTACTTCCAGAGATGCCATCTTTTCGATTTTTTATTTTCTGTTTTCAAAAGCTAAGCGATGTTCGTGATTCACAAAAGTTTTTATTTTTTTGTTTTATTCTTGTTTGCGTGGCTGATGTTGCTGCATGGTTGATTAATGATGATTCATTGCTTTCATTTCCCGATTAAAACTTAGTGACATTTCATTTTTTTATCTTATCAAAAGCTTTATGGTGAAAGACTTGATTTTTACTTCTAAATATGCCATCTTTTCTGTTTTCAAAAGCTAAGTGATGATTGTGTGAGTTTTTATTTTTATGCTTTCTATTTTATTCTTGTTTGCATTGTTGATGTTGTTGCATGTTTGATGGAATGAGTGATGCTCTATGGTGATGCAATTATTTGACGCATGTTTTGTTATTGTTTTTTTTATTATTACTCGATTCATGAAAGAAGACGATCGTGGAAGTAGCAGGCAGTGGCATTTTGTTGGCAGATTTATCTATCAAGAAAGGTCAAAAACTTACAATGAAATTGAAGGAGTTTACTGTAGTTTTTGTTAGAATAATGTCCGAGATTTTAGGGACATACTACATGCATTTTAATTGTTCAAAGTTTTTGTTACCACTTGGCTTTATTTCCGCTAAGTGGGCTGCTTTCTCGTTTCTGTTAAGATTGTGTATTGAATGGCTATTTAAGCCAACGTTATTGTTAATAAAAGGAGTCATTCAATCCAGCTTGTTGTGTTCTTGTTCTGGGTTTTATTTTAGATCAAAGTTCCCAACAATTTGATATCAGAGCCCCCACTGGGCCTGATCAATCAAAGCAGCAGTCTTTGAAATTTTACAGAAGCACAGAAGATGACTACAGAAGGGAGTTTTGTACAGCCAGCCATTCCTCGCTTTGATGGTCACTATGACCATTGGAGCATGCTGATGGAAAATTTCCTA
>SNVD02002057.1:0-110000 GCA_013180625.2 Boswellia sacra | reverse complement strand
GCCTAACCCATAATAAGTATCCATGTGGTGCCCTTTTGATTAATTTGATTAATTGAAATCCACCTCATCATTAACTTAAATTTCATTTTATTCAATAAATTATAATTTATCCCAAATTATCCCACCCAACAACAAAAAAGAGAAAATCTCCTTCTTCTTCTTCCCTTAACAGCGCCTCAAGGAGGCTTTCTCGAAGCGGTTCCCAGGGAGATCTTGTTGGGTTCTTGGCCAGCAGTGTGGTTGCAAAACTGGTTACAAAATCCATTGTGTGGGTGCACTGGAAGGAAGAGAAGAGATGAGATGAGAAGATTGGAGTTGGTTGGTTGCATTAAAAGGAAGAGAAGAGGAGACGAGAAGTTTTTTGGGCAGTGACTGGAAGAAAAATTGCAGAGGCAAAGAATGAGAATGTTGTATTTTTATATTGTTTCAACTGCAGATCTTGGTGGGTTCTTGGCCAGCCGCAGGGTTGCAAAAATAAAGTGATGTTCATAGAAAAAAAAGCGGCAAAGATAAAGGAGCCAAAAATAAAACATTAAAATAGGGTTTTAATTATTTATCAACATATATATTATGTGACATTTAATTATTAGTTGGGCACACCACATAAGTATAATGAGGTGATGAGCCAGGTGTATGTAAGTATTTTTCTGTTATTTTAAATATGACTAAAACTATTGCATTGGATTTGCTTTGTGTAGTGTATGCATTATGACCGTAAAATCTACTGTGTCAAGAGTGTCATATAGGGGCATAATGGTAGTTGCACAATCAAACATCCATTCTAACAAAAACGAACAAACTGTAGGGTCATTAGAAGTTAATTCCAAAACATGGGGGACATAAAAATAATGCGGCAAACCTCAGGATCAACAATGAAACTATCCCAAATAGTCTTGAAAACTAAATAGTGAGTTTTTTTATTTTCACCATCCCAAGAAGTCTTCCTCTCAAACCAGCAATTGCTAGAGTTCAGGGTGTATTTGTTTTCATTTTTAGAAAATTGTTTTTTAAAAACACATATTTACCAACATATTTAAAATAATATCTATTGTATATCATTTTCAAAGTTTATAAATTTTAAAACTAACTCAATTTTCTTAATAAATTTTGAAAAAAAAATTCAAAATATAAAAATAAACACACCCTTTAGCTATAAATGGTTGGTTGGGAAGAAACTAAATTTGCACAATCACAAACTCTCTCGCCCATTAAATAATGGATCCTAACTTACTGTACAAGTCCTACTGGATCCAAAATTTCCGGCTCGAACTACCGAACTTTTTACCCTATTCAGGGCGGTGTGCAGTGATCAGATATTATTTACATAAATTTCCGAATTTTAATGGTCAGAAATGAAGCACGTTTGTTCGCGTACCAAAAGAGATCCCAAAGAACGGTAATTGGACACGTTAGCTTGTAAACAGGCCCAGCCCATGCCACGGAAGTAGAATCACACTCAGCCAATCACAATGCATTCCCTCAACCAGTTGATCTCCTCTGATAACGACCTTCTTTAGCTTTCACAACCTCAGAGTCTCCATTGCCAAACTATCTCTCTCCCGGGTATAAATAAACAACGAATGCGAGACTTGAGATTTGCCCTGGACGCAATAATCCCACCTCGCCTCTCCCTGGTGGCCTCACATTGCAGTTTGCGGCTCTGGTTTCTTGTGACGTAACGATGCTTGTTGTTTTTAACTGGGGAAAAAATCAACTACTGGGCTGCAACTGAAATGGAAGTGGCCTCATTTGCTTTGAATAATCTGAGACCTTCTCCTCTGCAGCGGTTCTCGTTCTGTTCATCTTTTCCTTCCATCTGTTTATTCATTGGAGACAAGTTCAAGTCTTCCACTTCGTTTAAGCCGCAAAAACAAAACTTTATTTGCAGAAGCAGTAGCCGGAGTACTACTAGTACTAGCATCAAGAAAAAGCCTCGTAGTAGAAGCAGTTTTGTTACCAAATCAAGAACCCAGAAGAGGGTTAGTGGTACTAATAGAGTAGATGCTAGTGTTGTAGTTGAAAAATCGGATTTTGAGAAGCCAAAAAAGAGCAAGGCAGTAAATGTTCAAACTTTATATCAAAATGGGGACCCTTTGGGGAGAAGGGATCTTGGTAAGAGCATAGTGAGGTGGATATGCCAAGGAATGAGAGCAATGGCCTCGGATTTTGCTGCTGCGGAGTTGCAGGGAGAGTTTTCTGAGCTTAGGCAGCGGATGGGGCCTGGTCTTACATTTGTGATTGAAGCACAAGCTTATTTGACTGCCATTCCTATGCCGCTTGGTCTCGAGGCCATCTGTTTGAAGGCTTCTACTCATTATCCGACTCTGTTTGATCACTTCCAGAGGGAACTGAGGGATGTTTTACAGCAACTTCAACAAAAGTCAGTGGTTCAAGATTGGCACCAGACTGAGTCATGGAAACTGCTCAAGGAACTTGCCAGTTCAGGTTTTTTTCTTGTGCTTTGACATTGTTAATCTGTATACTTAAATATGTTATTCTATTCATACTTTGATTTAAATATCATTATTTTGTACCAAAATGATGATAGAAAGAATTCCATGTTGTTTTGACTTCAAAGAGTTTTGCTTTAGCCATGTTGATGGTAGTATGTTATTGGTTTGGTTGATTGAGAATTAAATTGGTAACGAATCATGCGTTGCATTTGCAGCTCAGCATCGAGCTATTGTGCGCAAAGTTACACAGCCAAAGCCTGTACAAGGTGTCTTAGGAATGGATTTGGAGAAGGTGAAAACTATACAGGGCAGGATTGATGAGTTTACTAATCAGATGTCAGAATTGCTTCGCATAGAGAGGGATGCAGAGTTGGAGTTTACACAAGAGGAGTTGAATGCTGTTCCTACTCCTGATGAGAGCTCTGATTCATCAAAGCCGATTGAGTTTTTGGTTAGCCATGGCCGAGCTCAACAAGAACTCTGTGACACCATCTGCAATTTGTATGCAGTTAGCACATCTACAGGTTCCTTAGCGATTTATTTTTACAATGATTAGCATTTACTTTAATTTGATGTTGAATATTTGGATGTCATTGGTGCTTGTAAATTGCTAATTAGTATGGAAAATGCTGGTTTATTTTAGTAATACTTTGAGATTGCAATCTGTACACAGGACTAGGAGGAATGCATTTAGTATTGTTTAGGGTTGAAGGTAATCATAGATTGCCACCTACAACCCTCTCTCCTGGAGACATGGTTTGTGTGAGGATTTGCAATAGCAGGGGTGCAGGTGCAACATCTTGCATGCAAGGCTTTGTTCACAATCTTGGGGAAGATGGTTGTAGCATCAGTGTGGCTCTGGAATCTCGTCATGGTGATCCCACCTTCTCTAAGCTTTTTGGCAAGAGTGTCCGAATTGATCGTATCCATGGATTGGCCGACACGCTCACTTATGAGGTATTATATAATTTTATTCAATTAGTCTAAGTGTATTTATTGTATAGGGACAAAGATCTCAAATTTACAGCATAATAGCTTCTAAGTTGCATTAAGACTACGGCTTGAATAGCATAAGCCATTGCCTGTTAGTGACTCTTAGGTGTTCCTATTAGTTAAAGTTCAAAGTTTGTGCTCTCCTATGGTATTTTAGTAGTGCAATCCAATTTTTGCAATTTTCTTTTATAGTAGAGGAGGACATGTGACAAAAATGGCTTAAAACTGTTGGTCACTTGTTAAATTATACCGCTAAGGCTCTTCATCTGTTTTCTTGCTTCTTTTTTTTTGAGTATTTCAATTGTCGTGCTCCTTGTATCTCCCATTTATATCAATTCATACTCTATCACATAATGGCATTCTCATATTACTTATGTCTCCTGTGCTATGATCCGTTCATGCCTCCAAATTTACAGCCACGTTGTTTAAAGTATATTTTGTCCTCCATTTGCATGAGCTGGATTTCGGTGATGACTTTGCCAGTTTTTTGTTCTTTTTATTTATTAATTTTTCTTGTTGCAGTTTTAAAAAATTTAAACCTTGCTTGTTTTTGATCCCTTGTTCTCTCTAATTTTTCTTCACTACTATCTGGATTCACTTTATTAATTAACTGCATCCTTTTTCTTCATGAAAGGTAAGGACTTATCTGTTTGATTAAGGGATCCAGAATTGTTTTCTTTCGTAACCCTTGATTACTTTATCTCTTTGCATCTTGAAAATGAAATTTATATTTCTGAGGCAGTAAAAAGCATGAGGGATATTTTTAGCAAAACACAAACAAAGCAGAAAAAATAAGGAAGGCGTGATCTTGAAGAAATTTAGCATTTTTCCAAATTTTGAGGTTAGGCTGCAAATACATGAGTATGTTATTCCTGCAAAAGTTTCTGAACCAGAATAAACTCATACCAGTCAAAATTTGAGTGTTCAGTTATTTTCTATATTTTGGCATGATCTTTCGAAAATTTTCTTTTAAGCTCATAATGGTAAGAAAAAGAAGAAAAATCACAATAGAATTTGATGCTGATATCCATACTCAGAAGGCATGAATATAGCACATATTTACCGTCTTGTTGACATTCAGCTAATTTGCATTTGTACAGTTGTGTGAAATCTTAGCTGTTTGGACTGTTGAAATTGATTTTTAGAATCAGATAATTGAGTTCTGCCAAGTAATATGTGCATTCAGAAGAGTTTTCTGGCTATCTAAATGTTATTTCTACCAACAGAAAAACTTTTTTGAAGTTTTGCTAGCAAGTCCCATAAATTCGATAGTCTAAATGTATCCCAAAATCATGAATGTTTGCTATTCAATTGCATGAGTGGTCTGTAGAACTTCCAAAACTCCTATAGTTTACGTTTTGTTAGCTGACCTCGCTTCTGTCAGAAAATTTGTAAATATAATGAAAAATCATAACTAAGTACTGGATGTCACTTCAAAGCTGTATCATGCTATGTAGAACATTTTTTCCCAAAATTCAGTGGAGGTTCATTACTTCAAGTGAGTAGTTACTCTACAAAGAAAACATAAACAAATAAGCAAGTTAGGTATTACAATAAATTAGATAGCGGTTAGAGTTTTAATGTTGTACCAACTTCCTACTTTTCTTGTATGTACAGTTACAGGCCATTTTGTGTCCTTATGCCACCTACTATGAGGCGTAGTAACCCAGAAACAAATGTTTAGTTGTTGCATTTTGGGTTTTGTTTTATTTTATTTATTTATTTCTTTGGTGTTGGTTTTTTTTTTTTTTTTGTGTCTTTTAATTATCTACTAACTTCTGTTTATTGTTTGCAGCGCAATTGTGAAGCCTTGATGCTGCTTCAGAAGAGTGGTTTGCATAAGAAAAATCCTTCAATTGCTGTAGTGGCTACACTATTTGGAGATAAAGAAGATGCTGCATGGCTGGAGGAGAATAATCTAGTAGATTGGGCTGAAGTAAAATTGAATGGGAAGTTACAGAATGGAACTTTTGATGATTCACAGAAAAGAGCCATTGCCTTGGGCTTAAATAAGAAGCGGCCTCTGCTGATAGTTGAAGGCCCTCCTGGTACTGGAAAGACAGGTATGCTTAAGGAACTTATAGCACTTGCTGTCCAACAAGGTGAAAGGGTGTTGGTAACAGCGCCAACAAATGCGGCTGTTGACAACATGGTCGAAAAACTTTCCGGTATTGGGTTAAACATTGTACGGGTTGGAAATCCAGCACGCATATCTCCAGCTGTAGCATCAAAATCTTTGGGTGAAATTGTCAATTCAAAGCTTGCAAGTTTTCTGACAGAGTTTGAAAGGAAGAAGTCAGATCTTAGAAAAGACCTGAGACATTGTTTAAAGGATGATTCATTGGCTGCTGGCATACGCCAGCTTTTAAAACAGCTAGGAAAGACACTAAAGAAGAAGGAGAAGGAAACAATAAAGGAAGTACTATCAAGTGCACAGGTGGTGCTTGCCACCAACACTGGAGCAGCTGACCCGTTGATTCGAAGACTAGATACTTTTGACCTGGTTGTTATAGATGAAGCAGGGCAGGCAATTGAACCTTCTTGCTGGATCCCAATATTGCAGGGGAAGCGTTGTATTCTTGCTGGTGACCAATTCCAACTTGCTCCAGTGATTCTATCTAGAAAAGCTTTAGAAGGTGGCCTTGGTGTTTCCCTATTGGAAAGAGCTGCAAATTTGCATGAAGGGGTTCTTGCTACCAAGTTAACAACTCAATACCGAATGAATAATGCTATAGCTAGTTGGGCCTCAAAGGAGATGTATGGTGGTTCATTAATCTCCTCTCCCACTGTTGCTGCTCATCTTCTTGTTGATTCTCCTTTTGTCAAGGTATGATGCATATCCATGAATCATCCATTCTATATACAAGAGGGAATCCTTCGACATTTTTTTTTTATAATTATTTGCTATATTTCATGGGATTGGACTATTCAGCATTGTTCTTGATATTTGCTTTATGTTTTTTTGCTTCTAATTCTTGCCTTCAATTTATGTGGTCCACTTATGTGCTGCAATTCTTAAAGGCACACGAGTTATTTCATACTTTTTGTTTTCTAGGTGATGGGGAGGGACATGTCAACATGTAAATAATCTAAAGAATCTGAAGAAAAGAATACTCTTCAAAAGTAATATTCAGTTGACAAAGTCTATAATAAGGCTTTCCCTAATAGAGAATTCTGTTTGTCTTTGTGATCTCACCCTCATAGGATGTTTCTATTTTCTGCTATTTTGGCTCCCTTGCCTTCAAATCCTTTTTCCTTTTACCTCTTTCCTTCATGGATAGTCACCGATCTGAGAACAGCAATAATATGGTGATAAAATGGCATGAAAATTATTTGGTGGGGAGTAATTCTGCATGATGAAAAAATTAATTGTTAAAAGAAACTTTTTTCTGGAAGTATACTTAACACCTGCTACACTTGTTAAAAAGCAGAGAAATTTTATTTATGACTTAAATATATTTTTGCAAATTCTTCTGTTTCCTTGCTTTTCTCCAATCTCTTCCAGCTATTTTTCTTTCTAGGATTCAAGAATTACTGCACCAGAAAGATTCTTTCCAATAAATTAACATCTTACATAAACTAAAGACTGTAAGGTGGAGTTATTATAAAAACAGTCAAAATGAGATTTTGGCCTGAAGTGAAATTGAATGCCTTTTTTTTTTTGGGTAGTGGTATAACTTTTAAGTCAAGAATTATAAAAGCATCATTCTAAGAGCTTTCCATCCGTTTTTACAGCCCACATGGATAACGCAATGCCCCTTGTTGTTGCTTGATACAAGAATGCCATATGGAAGTTTATCAGTTGGTTGTGAAGAGCATCTGGATCCAGCTGGCACAGGCTCATTTTACAATGAAGGGGAAGCAGAAATAGTCGTGCAGCATGTCTTTTCCTTGATTTATGCTGGTAAATATAGGCTTACATGTCAACTTCTTTATTCAATTTGACCCAACACTAAATTAAATTGTGAATTGCTTGGTAACACCGACGTACACAAGCTGCAAAATTAATTATGATATTTGATTTGATGATTAGCCTTTATATTCACGTAATAATGGTCAATAATCCTTACTAACTTTGATGCTTAATTATGCATGTAGCTATTGCCGTGGACATAATCATTTTCATATGTATTATAAGCTTATTTTGTACACTCCCATTCTACTGGGAATAATAATCGAGGGTTTTAATATGGCATGGTATGTTATGGTTATTTCCTTTTCTAAACCCTGATATATTGTATCTGAAATTGGACTGGTTTAATAAAAGATTATAACTACAATTTTATCAAGCCTGGCTTCTGGTCCCACACAGACTTCATCAATTGTCAAACTTGGCTAATTCATATCTGTTTTCAAATCTATTATGCAGGAGTTAGGCCAACAGCTATTGCAGTGCAATCTCCTTATGTGGCTCAGGTGCAACTCTTGAGGGACAGGCTTGATGAGCTTCCAGAGGCTGCAGGTGTTGAGGTTGCAACCATTGATAGCTTTCAAGGCCGGGAGGCTGATGCAGTGATCATATCAATGGTATGGCTCTACACTAGGTCTGCAGTTGCATTCATCTCTTATAACTTTGGAGGAATACACTCATTCTTGCACCCTAGCTTGAGTGCTACTGGGATTTTTTTTCTTTTTTCTCCTTTTCTTTGGGAGGTGTGGGGCACTATCTTAAAGGTCTTGGTTTTGACTCGTAGCTAGCAAAGAAACGAATATACCCTTCACTTTTGGTGCCCTTCCATTAAATATAGTTAAAATTCTTATTCATGAAACCATGAAAATCATGAAACTTTAAGCAAACGTCTCCTTGGAATATGTCTCTTTTGGTGCCCTTCCATTAAATAGAGTTAAAATTCTTATTCATGAAACCATGAAAATCATGAAACTTTAAGCAAACGTCTCTTTGGTCTTAAGAGTGCTAGTTTTAAGAATGAGTCACTGCTTCATCTCCAACCACTGGTTTTCGCCTACGGTAACTGACTTTCAGATCCCTGTGGTTTTATACCGAGAGAGTGAGACAAAGTTCATGGTTAATTTTGGTCTTTGCATGAAAAAATTATTTATAGTAAAAAAAAAAAAAAAAAAAAAAAGAATATGTTAAAATGCAAGAGAATATTTCCTTATTATGTTTGAAAGGAAGGATGAGTAAGAATTCAGAAAGATAAAACTCTATTTCAAATTTTTGAACTGAATTAGGCGAAGACTAGAAACTCAGGTTTCTGATAAGCAGATTATTAGCTAGAAATATTCATGGATATGGATAATTGTTTGCTAATCTGCTCTGAATCATGCTAGTGCTGAAAAGATATTCCTCCTTGTTTTCCTTGGTTTATTGTAACCTTGATTCTTGACCACAATAGACAAACAAAGTTTGACATACTCTGAAAAGTAGTTATGAAGGATGTGGATATTAGTCGTGCTAGGTTATCACACCAGAAACTTTTGATCATAGTAAGACCTTGATGCCTGGAGGTAGTTTTTAACGGGTTTTAAGGTAATCCTTCTTGACAATGATCCCTATGTAGAACATGCTGCAGCATGATGTGAGGTTCATTTCTGCTCATGAGTATTTTCTAATGATAACATCTTCAAATCTGAAAAACATTTGAAATCAGATCTATATTACAGTCAGCCAGAAGTCAGTGAGTTATGTTTATAGGATATCTCAATCAATGATTGACTTTTTTTTCTTTTTTGGTTCAAATTTCTTACAATTTTATGTGTGCCAACAATATGTAATCCAATTTTCTTTTTCTTTTCTCAGGTTCGATCAAACACTTTAGGAGCTGTTGGATTTCTCGGGGATAGTAGGCGAATGAACGTTGCCATAACAAGGGCACGTAAGCATGTAGCAGTTGTGTGTGATAGCTCAACAATATGCCACAATACCTTCCTGGCCAGGCTCTTGCGTCATATCCGTTATTTTGGTCGAGTGAAGCATGCTGAACCTGGTACATTTGGGGGATCTGGACTTGGCATGAACCCAATGTTGCCGTCAATCAGTTGACATTGCATGAGCTGGCCAAGAAAATAACATTCATTACATCAATAAGCAGTGATTGTTTGGAGGAGTTCGATATTGTAGACACTCATCCGCGTTTCTTTCTAGAATCTGCTTCTGCACCAATTTATGTACAGCAAGCTTTTTTATTTTTGTCAACAGAAAAAAAAAGAAAATGATAGTAATTGCATTTGCAGTCATTTATTAAATTTGTATATAAACAATACAGATTATAGTTTTCCGAATTGTATACGATTTGCAGATTTAACAATGCTAATGAAAAAATTTAACTGCCGAGTACAAATGATGCTAATTTTTACTGTCCAGTTAGTGACTGATGTTGGCGACTGGAAAATGCCTTCGCTTATAACTACACACGAAATGTTAGGATTCTTTTTTTGAAAAAAAAAAGACCAAAAAAACAAAAAAAAAATCTTGTTATACTAAATCCTCGCTTTAAACTACATATATAACTGAAATTTTCATATGTGAATGTTAAAGTTTTAATTGTCTCTATAATAAACGATAGAATAATGATACAGATTTTTCTTATCTTTAGACTTTATTCTAACAATAAAGACCTTTTTATATTTTTTTATAAATTTCTTTCTTAAGTCATAAAAAATACATTACATACCTTCCTACCTATTAAATCACCGTTGAATGGCGTCATAATTCTGTTTAAATACTCTGTAATTATTTAAATATCCTTCAAAAAAAAATTTAAATTAAATAATTAAAATCAATTAAAAAAATAAAAAATTTTGACCCCCTAAACAAGTTAAACCACAGACAACTCCTAAAAATATTTATCACCACTACCACAAGATTAAAATCCAAGCCAACACCCCACCCTACCATTGCAAAAACCCAGAAAACGCCAAATACAATCTTTACCACATCTGAATCGAACGCGGCCATCACCTCTCATCCCCTCCACTAAACATCTTGCACAATCTCCCTACACACCACCCCTTCAAGCAACACCCACCAAAGCCACATCGCTAGTTCTTTTTTTTTTTTTTTGGGTGCGCTAATTTTGGTGATTTGGTGTTAGTTAGCTGGTTTGCGTTGGAGACCAGCATAAAATGGCACATAAATGGCTGATGCAAGTGAGGAATCATTGGCCAAGCACTTATAATTCCAGTGAAGGGTTTCTCCATCTTTGTGTTGGTAGGGTGTTGTTTAGAAAAAGGGGAAAAGAAGGACAATTGAGTCTGCATTTGAAGTAAGAGTGTGGAGGATGGTTGCAGAAAGTAGAGAGAGAGTCCATGGAAGTAAGAATGTGGTGTTGCGCGTTTGATTGGAAGAGTTACAGACAGATTCCGAGGCGGCAGGAAGAGAGAAGGTGAGAGTTGAAGACGAAAAACGCTCTGCTTGTTTTGTTATATACTTTCATTTTAGGCTTAATTTTAGCTAATGCCAAAAGTATATAATTTCAAATTTTATAATAAAACAGAAATTTGAGAAAATAAACAAAGAAACTGTTTTGATTTTTTTGTATGTTCACTCTTTTTTTGTCAAATTCGACCTAAAGACAAAACATTTCTAGATGATCAGTTACAAACATGCTGAGATATGCATTTCGCAAGCTGACAAGTGCTTAACGAGTTGGCTTGTTAGTTCGTTATAACTGACCAGTAATTGCTCATCAACTTACTTATCCCAATTATAAATAATTAAAAAATATTGGTGATCAAATAATTTGATCTCATCAACTCTTCATATTAAGTGAGTAATTTTTCATCATCTCCCTTCTTAAATTATAAAAAAATCACTGATCAAATGATTTGATCTCATCAACTTGTCATATCTAACGAGTGAGATACTCCGTTGTCTAATCAGCTTGTTCATCATCTCAATGAAAAGTGTTTACATTCAGGGTTTGCTTTGTTGAATACTTAGCATCAATAGAAGCATTGGTATGTTGGTGCAGACGAAGAGAATTCAAAAAATTTTCTTTGAAGCCCACTATCAGGACAGTTTCCTTTCCTTCCCTAAAAGAAAGAAAAGCATCCAAAGGATGATGACTTCTCCCTCTATCTCATAAAATAATAAATGAAGTGTAATTAATTGGATACTCCACAATGAGCAAGAACAACGTGGCTCACTTCACTAGACCAACATTACATCATCCACAACATGTAATTGGTCCTGTTTAATGAGGTTCTCCTAAAGCTGAGAAAAAGCTCTTGCTAACCCCGCAATCACTAGTGGTGGGAAAAAATCGGTTTCTTTTATCATTAATACTCTATTTGTCTCTTATTACCCATTTAATTCAACTCTTTTCTTTATACTTATCTTTCTCTATCACCAACCGTTACACTTGCAACTTTCCTGACATTTTCTTCAACCATTAGTCCATATTTTGAGATGACTTTGCCTTCATAACTTTGCTCTTCTTAATTGCATCTCATCAACTCTCCCCTAATCAACCCAATTGAATCAATCCATCCCGCTTTTTGACCTTCCTCCATAACATATATTTATTTAATTAAATTATACGTGTATAACCAAAGCAAATTAATGCATGCAATATCTTATGTATAACTCAAAAGCAATATTTATATATATCCTCATGGTTTTTTTCTTTCATATGATCCATTCATGGCTGCAAAACAATTTGTGATAGTTTCTCTCTTGCTTCTCTCGCTCCTGCTGCACCCCACATGCAATGCAAAAGCAATATCATGTAGTTCAGTGCATGAGAACAAGCATTACATACGCGGTTTTAGGTTGAGATCAACTTCTGCGGGTGTCCTCTACAAAGGAGAGCTGATTCCGCCTTCAGGTCCATCAAGGAGGCACAACAAGTACACTACTGAAGGTGGTGGTCCGGTCGCCGGTTCTTACAAGGCCGGTGATAAAGTTTAGTCATGCATATATATGATATATGACCCCAATAAGTTTAGTTAGTTGAGGTAGTTCATCATCATCATGATCAAACCCCCAAATGCCTGTCTTTTAGGCTTCAGCTTTGCTTGTTTTTTTGTATTAAGATAACAGTTGCGTAAGGGGAAGACATGAATTATTGTACATGTCTTCTTTGTTTAATTTCATGTATCGATCTTTATGTTCAAGCTTTGCTTTCATTTTTAATATATGGTAGTAGTAGATTAATATTTCAAGGATTTGTATCAATCAGAGCGAGGAGATCTACCAAGAATTTCTAAGGTATAATTATTTCCATTTCAAGTAAATTACCAATCACCGTAACCTTTTTATTTTCTAAGTTGTTTTGGTTTATCGGGATTAAAATTCATTTTTTATGGATTAGGAATTTAGGTAATTTCGTTTATGATTTTCTTTTCTGTTGGCGAAACAATATTAATAGATATTCTTCCGGAGAAGAATAATTAATTAATTTTAAATTTATATCCCTGCTGCTTTCCTTACTATTAGACAAACACATTCTAGAGAAAAGCGAAGAAAATTTGTCACTTGGTTTTTTCGGAGGTTAGTCATAGTCGATTGTCATCTTATTGTTACCGGTCCAAAAGGCTTGCAATAATATATGATAGACTTTTAGCTTCACAAATATATATAATTAAACCTTCTTATTTGAATCTATGAATCAGCTGTCACATATTCTCATGTACAATGTGTGTGTCATAAACTCAAATAGAAAGATTTAATTATATATATTTGTTATGCTAAAAGTCTATCATATATTATTGCAAGCCTTTATATATATATATATAAACTTTAAGAGTAACATTAGCCTTACAAATGTTTTATATAACTTTAAGAATAGTGTTGACATAATTGGAGTAATAAATATATAAAATCTACTCATTTAATAAATGGTAATGATAGGTAAATAAATGAGTAATATTATATCAATTTATATAAATGAGTTTATATATAAAGTTTGTACAAGTAATACTACTCAAACTAAAGTTTAAAATTTTAAATATTGAATTTGAGCCAAAGATTTGACATAAAATATTTAACAAATGGTATATTGAACGTTCTATATATGTTAGGAGTTTTATTTTTCTTTTTTATTAGTCACCAATAGTTAACATCAATCTTTTTGTTTAAGTAATAAATTCAATAATATATAGCGTTTAAAGACATGCATTAAGAGCAAAAATATGCATAGTGAAATACATAATATGAAATGCAATAACTCATAAGTTAATGTGGATTTACAACTTTCGACCGTCACCAATAATAGACTCGGCAACACAAAACTGTATCTCTCTCTCTCTCTCTCTCTCTCTTACAACAGTGTCTGTGATCATCGAAACAAGACCTACAAACATGAGAACAAGAAGTTGGGGGAGCCATGCAACAAGTAACCAGCAAACAACCCTCCGATACCTGAGTTAGAATATTGAGAATCGAAACAATGAATCTAGATAGAGAAGCTCTGTACGTAATAAGATTGATGTAGCATCAGAATTTATCAATATTTATTATATTGATTTTATTTTTTTATTATTCATTCACTTTGATACTAAATTAATTTTGTATATAAATTTTGTAATTATATTTATTATTAAAAAAATTAAGATGATTGTAATTAAATAAACAAAAACTAACTAGTTCTTTAGTTAAAAGAAAAATCAACATATCCACAAGATCCATGGATACAAACCATTTTAATTATAAACCTCCAACTTGTTCACTAAATAGAGTTACGGTTTGAACAAGGAATTGATACATTTGTGCTTGCCAGCCATATATATAATCTTATTAATCTTATTGGAGCAATCCAATTAATAAGTCAAGCTTCTAGACGTGGGTGAACCAAACTATTAATTACTTTTGAAAGTTGTTTTGGACTAATCTTGTTACAATATCGCATTTCTAAGCATAGCCATTGTGTTGCTATCCAGCCCTGCCTAACTTGTGGGCAGAGTTTTAAGGATTCAAGCAAAAGCTAGCTTGATTTCATTTTTTTCATTCAACTTTTTATTTAATTAAATTATTTTCTACTAAAGTTAGAATCCCGTCATGCTTAAGAGAACCCAATAGAATTCAAAGCCTAACCTAGTAATAATTAGGTCCAAGAAATAGTTATAATATGTTACATTATATGTGGAATTATTAGTATAAATATCGTTTAATAATACAAAGGACAAAATTAAACGAATGGTTATTTTAATTTGGTGCAACTGTAGAGCTTTTCTTTCCTTCTTAGGTTTTAATGTTTGGACACATCAAACTTTTAATACATGTAACTCTAGAGCTTTACTTTCCTTCTTAAGTTTTGGTGTTTGGACACGTCAAACTTTAGATTGTATCAAAGGGTTCGAATTTCTTGTTTAGCCACCACAAGAGAAGGGTGTAGTAATACGATGATGATGATAAAATTAAGGGTTAATTCCACAAACCTCTTATGAGGTTTGTCGAAATCCCAAATAATCACCTCTAATTATGAAAATTCTATATATCTCTCCTCCTCGTTAAGAACTGTTAAAAAAATAATAAAATTTTCAAATTATCCATAGTCGACTATTCAAAAATATTCAAAATTCTAAAATAAAAATAAAAGTAAAACACCAAACTTGCTAGTAGACTTCCATCAACCACTATCCCAAGAAGTCTTAAAAAAGTACTACCACAGTAAATAATACATAAACTTATACAAAAAATTTATTCAGAAATTGCATTATAATCATTTATTAAAATCTTGAAATAATAAAGAATTTGTCTCATTTGCACCTATAAAAAATTGTCTTATAAAATTTAAATCTTCCGAGACAATTTCTTTATTTTTGTAATTTATATTTTTAGATTTCTAGAATTTTAAATATTTTTTATAGCCAATTAAAGGTAATTTTGGAATATATACTTGTAACATAAATTTTTAAGAGTTCTTAACAAAGAAGGGAGGTATATGGTATTTTCAAAATTAGAGGTGGTCATATGGACTTTCGACGAACCTCAAGAAAGGTTTGGGGAATTGACCCTAAAATTAATCAGGATTCTTTCAAATTGAATTAATATTGCTTGATCTTGAATGTAAGTGAAAACTACCTAGGGGTGAACGAATATACAAAATAATAATAATAATAATGTTTATATAAGCTAAGTAATGTAGAGGATGTTTTAATCGATTAATCATCATCGTCCACAAAAGTTATTGATATTTTCATAAGAATTGATGAGTATCAATTTATTTTTTGAATCGGTTAATATAAATATTACACTTACTATATCATCTAATCTTTTACAAATTATTTTCATATTAAGTTATCCATCACTTAATTTGAAATATTTAAGAGAATTTTAAAGGTCTGTTTATTTCGACTTTTTCAAGTAGAGTTTATTGAAGTAGATTTTATTGGAGTAGATCTTGTAAAAAATAGAAATTTTATTTAAAAAATCAAAAGAAAATCTAGATCAAGATTGCAATCGCTTAATAACAGTATTAGCTAGAAAAAGATAATACAATTCCCGGCAACGGTGCCAAAAACTTATTAAGGGGTGTATTACTACTCTCAAAGCACCGCAAGTGCACGGGTCGCAACAAGTAATAAAGAGTGAGTGGAGTATTGTTCTCGTAAGATTGTATCTAAATCCTAGCTGAGTACCGTTTTAAAGCAAATTCAATTTTATCTAGATAACTAAGAATTTAATATGCAAACTACAATTAACTAACATAAAAGCAAATAAAGGTTCAATTGTTAGGCTTAACAAGGGTGGAATTCAATGATGTAAATTATCTAGAGGGATGGATTTTCACCTAACACACATCTATACCAATCCAATTCATTTCGCTAATTAATTCATTTTATGTTCATTAGTCGAAACTCTAATGTAGTCCTACTACCTTTCCCAAGCATAAAGTAGAAAATAATGCTCATTAACCTATTTTCATATCCAGATCTCAAACCGATTAATAAGCATTCATTAAGTCCTAGTTGCAATTGACTACAAAGGTTTATAGACTCTCCCGAGCTCCAAAATTCCTAGTTTATGTTTCCTAATCACATACATGAAACCCCCTTTCCCAAGCAATGATTCCACATACAAGTTCATTTTTTTTTTTTTGGAAAAGTTACTTAGTAATATAAATCAAAAAAATTAAAATGTACAAAAATCCGAGGGGCATACCCCAAGAATTACAAGAAGGACGTAAAGTCCAAACACACAATCCAACAAAAGATCAAAAAATATAGACCACAAGCGGCCTAAAACAAAGTAAAAAGGCCATAAACGGCCTTAACAACATAAATGATCAATGGCCACAAACGGTTTAAATCATAAAAATACAAGAGCTTCAGCCGTTCTTGTTTTTCTTCTTCTTACCCTTCTTTACCGGGGTAGCTGGGGTGTCCGTATGAGTATGATCAATCCTATCAGATTGGTCCTCATCACTCAGCCTATTCAAAGGCTCAAAACGGGAGGAAGAAGTCTCAAGAGGTTGTCCTGTGTTTATCCGCCCTGGCGAAACAGATGCCTCGCGATTGGTTGAATAATGGATAGTACCCAAAAGCTTACCTTGGTCGGTCGCAAAAGGAGATAGAGAGTCAGATTCTGAGACTGACTCTGTGCTCAAAACTGTAGCAGCCTTAGGAGGCACAACTTACACTAAAGAATCTGCTGGAATAGCAACAGCTTTGGAACTCTCAGCGACATCAGTCGCAACCTTACCCGAATTCAAGGGGGCACCATCAGAAGGGGTGCTATCAGAGGTGCTAGCCTCAATCTTATCCTGGAATGGAGTCTTTGCCGGTTCCGGACAACGGTGACCAAACCTGCGACATTTGAAGCAACGTTTTAGAATCCACTCATATTCAACTTCAATTTGGACGGGCTCAGGAGAGAGTTTGCACTTGAACTCAAAGTTCTGAATCGGAGGGCGCTTTGCATCAAGAAGAACACATACCCTCGCATACTCCAATCTGGAAAGATCGGAAGTCATCTTGTCACAAGACATAGGTTGTCCAACCATGCTGGAAACAATGCTAAGACCTTTGGTTGTCCACAAAGGGAAAGGCAGGCCATATAATCGGATCCAAACAGGAATATACCTCAATTGATTTGCATTAAAATCTAAATACGGGTTCCAAGGTTGTAAGATAATTGTTTTACCTCCGAACATCCAAGGACCGCGAGCAATTATGTTATGAACCTCTTCCTCCGTTTGGAAGCGGAAGATGAGAAACCCCTTGTTTGTAGAACGGACATCCTCCAAGCCGCTGGATTTCTATGCACGCATGGCCAACGAGTGAGCAATATGAAAAGGCATCACATATCCCGGAAATAAATCAACAAGACATCTACGTCATTCGGCCACATTTTCATCAACGATCTCATCCGGGATCTCAAGCACTGTACCCGGTTTCTTGGGAGTAATCCCTAGCAGTTTGCATCGATTACTCGAATCGGTAATCTTAACTTTGTCGGCCCAATTAGTCTTATGCGAATCCATTGACCAAACCACAAGGAATCAGGAAATCGACCAACAAGCAAAGATGCATGAAATAACCTGAAGAACAAACTGGGCGGGGCTGATGAACAGTGTCTCCGGTAAATGAATAGTAACCACCGCAATGAACAGTAATATCCGAATTGAAGAAGCGGCGATTTGAGGGGTTTTTCGTTGGAATCAGATGACGGTCAAGAAGGAAAAGTTGGTCAGTGTTGCCCGATCTACTAGATGGTGGCGAAGGTGAGATACAACTCGCCGTTTTTCGGCGAGATGTGGCGGTAAATAGTAAATCCGAAACTTTGAGGCCTTGAACGGAGGTGTTGCGGCGCGAATCTGGTGGTGCTGATGAAGGGAAACTTGTAGAACGTTGCCTGATCTACAAGAATTTGATGGAGGTGAGATGCCACTCGCCGGTGACCACATACAAGTTCATAAACACAAGGAAAACACAAATGAACTCAAAATGTATCATTCAATCAAAATCAAACCATCAGGCATAAAATTATTGTTATGCTACATCAATCCTCTAGATTAAGAGTAATTAGTTCATAATAGAGCTTACAAAACCCATAAAATAAAGCACAAATAACACCATTAAAAACCCACAATAAGATACGAGAGAGAGAAAGAGTAGGGGGAGAAACTAGTTTTCAAGCTAAGATGAGAGCTCCAATCCCTTGTAAATCCTTAATCTCCCTTGGATCTTCTTGTATTCCTATTGTTTTCACCTCCAATTTTGGCCTCCAAGTGTGTTTCTAATCTCCCCAAGGCCTCTCTTGAAAACCTGGTGTTTGGGGTCATTTATACTCTAAAATTGAGCTAAGTGCCCAAATCGTCATTTGGGGCTAAAGCTGGCTGAGATGGTGTTGGGGCACCAGCCCTCTACTTGGTGGTTCTGGAGCAGGCTGGGAGCCCGCTGGGTCACCACTTGTTGAGTGCCTCCTTTGTGCAGTCTTTTGCTGAGTCACCTGCAATCAAATGATCGTAACTTTCTACTCAAAACTCAAATTTGCAAACCATAAAATTCTTCGAAAACTAAAATTTTGAAGTTTTCCAACAGTATATGGCTCATTATCTGGTTCCTTATAGATCAATATAATTTCTTCTGAGAAGTTAGATTTCTAACATAGGTGCAAAATGACTGATTTTGCTCCAAGATCCTTGTGTGTGCTACTTTTGTGTATCCTAAACTTCACAAATTTCATCTTATTAGATCCTTGAAGGTTCCAAAAGCACAACATCACTAAGTTAGCATGCAAACAAAATAAAACACACATAAATGGCATGAAAAACACTCAAACACAAACAAAATGTAAGCTTGGAGTACTACAAAAATGCAATGCCTCAACTAGACAAGTTATTTTCTATATTTTCACTTGAAAAAGAGAGGTATAAAAGGAAAGAGCTAGGGTTTCGAAAAGGAGAACATTTAGGGAGACATTCGGAGCATCCAAGGAGGAGAAAAGCAAGGATTTTTTGGAGGGAGATTCAAGATTGGTGAAGAGATTAAAGATTCTCACCTAAGATTGGAGATACAGTTTTTTTTCTTTTCTTTTCACTCTCTCTCTCTCTCTCTCTCCCTCTCTCCCCGCTTATTCTTGTAATTTTGACTAATATTGAACGTGTTTAATTTTGTGGATTTTGAGAGCTCAATCATGAGCTAATTTGCTCAATCTAGAGAATTGATGTAGCCTAACATTTGCTTTATGCCTTGATTGTTTCATTATTTATTAGATCATTTTCCTCTGAGTTCACTGCTTCGAAATATTTTGCAAATGATTGGATTATTTGTTATATGAAATTTAGGACTTGGGGAGAGGGAATTTCACATATTTGTTTGGGAGCACAGCTTAGGTTTTTATAGAGTTCGGGAGGCCTATAATTCCCTTGTCATCAATTGGGAACTAGAACTTAATGATTGCTCAATTAATTGGTTTTTATAGGGATATTGAAATTGCTTGTTAAACATATTTTCTACTTGGCACCCGAGAGGGGAAAGAGGGAGAGTTAAATTTCTTGACTAATGATATTGGGAAAATTAATTAGCGATACGTGAACCGGATTGGCATGGTTGAAGGTTAGGTGAAATTAATCCTCTAGAGTTCCACATCATTGAATTTATCCTCTTTTAGCATTCCAATTGAATCCTCAATCGTTTTTAGTTCATTTAATTTGAGGCTGCACCTCTATTTTTTAATTTCTCAATAATATTGAATTATTTTAATTGCAATACTTAGTCAGAATTGGGTATCAACCCTCAAGGGAGCGATATCTATGGTGCTTCTTGCGACACAGTGCACTTGCATTTAGTAAGTGTCATTTAGCACTCAAACAAAAACAACAAATTAAACAAAAAAGAACAAAGAAAGAGCTTTTAGTATTGAAAATGCTCTTTTAACCGAGAGAAGTCAAAACAAAACTCCACCTAAAATAAACAAAATCAACTAGGAAAAAAGAAAACTGAAGGAAAACTATCATCTGGAGTCTCATTCCAGCCATGATAAGTGTTTAAATACAGTTCTTGTTAGGCCCAGGCCTTTTATTCTTTTTTGACATCGTCTTTTCGGCATGATCTCGCTTTTTTGTGCTTGCTTAAATCAAAATGCACACAAGAGAACATCAAACAATAACTGATACCTATAAAAATTAAAAATTAAAAATTAAAAGGAGAGTAGAGGTAGAACTAGAAACTGATTGATGGACAAAAAATTAATACACGGAAGAAGTTATTCTTTTTGGTCTACCAATTATAAATTAGGACTAATTTAAAAGATGGAGACTTAAGATTTTAATAAAGAAAAACCACAAGCAGCAGAACATGTTTAGACTTAGAACAACGAAAGTGAAGTCGAGAGGGTGTTGATCCTCTTATTGACGTTTGTTTGATCACTTCTGGGTTTCTGCTTCAGCAGGAGTCTTTGTTGTCATCTGGTCAACTGCATGAACAGTGGTCTGAAGCTCCTCCCATATAGCTTTATACACCATCCTTTGCCTATTCACAGCAGATTTTCCCTCAAAGGCTGAAGAGACAACATCAATGCTGCAAACACAAGCCAGAAAGACTCAATCCAGATAACATGATTTATTCACATTAGGATAAAATAGAACAACCAAAAAGGCATTTTTAAATTCTCTAATGCTCTCATGGAAGAAAAAAGTTACTCTGAACAGAATATGAGCTCACCTAACATGTCGACCATCCCCATAAGCATCTTTCACAGAGACTGATTCTGCATTTAGAGATTCCTTGATCTGTTGAGGCAAATTGAATATGAAATTAAAACAGGATATCAAATCCAATTTAATATCAGGAAAAAAAAAGCATAATGAGAAACTGCACCAAGAATGAAACAGGACAGGTGACCAGACGAAGAAGAAATGCAACCACAGAATGGAAGTTAAAATAACAGAGTTCACCAAAGAAGTACCAGAGACTTTAATTTCAAGAATATGAAATTAAAACATGCACAGATGTTTCCTATCTCGCAGATAAAATATACTCTGTAATGCAAAATTCATTTCAGTTCCATGGTTACAGATTTAAGTATCGCAATTGAACCTTTGGACTTAAGGTACCAAAACCTAATAACGTAGGTCCAAGACAAAAATTTTAGATCTGTGATAGGTCTTTGTATAAGCTATTTTACGGGTTCGGATCTTGATCTAGGCAAACCTGAAACCAAACCTCCAAATCAAGAGCTGCTTCAAATTAAGGCTTCCTAGTATATAGATTAATAAAAATAATATTTAGGCCTGCAAATCAAAAGATGAAAGACTCTAATAAGACAGGTTTGGATTAAAAAAATAGACTCATGATAGGTCTATGATGAGTTTGGTTCTTAATCTTTTTGTAGGACTGAATTTAGAATTCCATGGACCCATACCAGACTAAGCCTATTGCCATCAAGGTGGGAATTAACACTTGATTAGGCATGGAAGAAAATCTTCACAAGTGTTATTTCCCCCAATAACAAAAAAATATGCCACCTTAAGTTAAGTATTACTCGAACAAAATTTTGCTTCTCCACCTAATCAACAAAATGCAACAAACGAAGAGAGTAAATATTATCTCCAATTTCCCTCTAGAATTCAATAAGCCATTTAAATCCTATAATATGGCCTCTACTTAGATGACCAAGACATTCTGCCCAACTACTTACGCCACTCCGATAATTAAGATAGCAATATCATTTTATAGCATTTGATATCACATCCCTCGTGCATATTCTAACAGCAGTCCATATAGCACAATCCTTCCCAACATAATACCAACACCACAATTAGAACCATGACCCCTAGCTCTGCACCACTTGTCAGGATCTGCCTTTGCCATCTCCATTGAAAACCAATTGTTGTGGAAGCTAAAACCTTTTATAGTATTCAAATCATACACTTAAAGGATGTTCCAAGAGTCATACATGTCAGGCTTAGTAATCAATGCATAAATCTATCTTAAAAAAATCATTGAGAACCAATCAATTTATCTGACATCATCTTTCTTTTTATTATCAATTCATCAAGTTATCCCAAACTTAAGAACAGAAATTCTACACTTCAGACTGATTTTATATTACCCAAGTATAAGCCGAATGAAACCTTTCTCTTCAAGACCTCCCTATCTGTGTATTGAACTTAAGTTGCTCCAAAGGGTTCATCGACACTGGCATGCCCTCATAGGTTATAAACTCATCAATTGTCAAATTCCAAATTCCTACAATAATAGTAATGATCCATACAGATTCCAAATTCTTTCACTTGAGACAGTTTAGGTTTTGGCTCATCATCACAAGGGTTTACAGGCCAATAAGGGGGCCCATCTTGGTAGCCTGTAATATAATAGGATGTGCATTATGGTTAAACACATTGTCCTTACAAAGTACTTAAACATCATGGTCATATAGCTGTGGTCACCCTAAAAGGACAGGGGCTTTGTCTATAGGGACAACAAAACAATAAATCTCATCTGAGTAAGGTCCTAACTTAGAAGACAAGACATCTGTGAATGACAGGTAAAAGCTATTTTTTCAATCCAAGGCAACCCTAAAGGGATGAAATAGAGGCCTTAGAGTTATCTAAAGCCCAACAACTACAAATCAAACTGTCACATGCATAGTGCTGTCCTATTATTTACCAACTAGAAAGCTCATCTTTGCACAGAAAGAAAGTATGAAAAATCCTTGTGCTTTTGCACAATCTATAGGAGTGCAAATGTAAACCTCCTAATAGAAAAATGAGTTAATATCTTTAAACAATATTGAAAATCATCTCATACCCAATTCTCCTTCGGCAACAAGCAGGTTTAGACAATCTAGTGTATTATTTCTTTGTATCTTGGGACCTTTTTATGAATTTGTGAGAGTTCTGGTCGTAGAAGGAAAAGTTTTGGGTGATTCCGAGAGCAACTTTGGTCATTTGGAGAAGTTTTTGGAACAAAGGGCTTTGAGGCGATGTGGACATGAAAGAGAAAAACTAGAAATAGAGAACAAAGATGACAGGGAAAAAAGGAAGAAAAGGAAGAAATTATGGACAGAAATAAAGAAGAGCAGACCTTAGGAAACGTGTAGTCATTAATCATCAATATATATCTTCTACATAAATAAAAGCCTATTCATAGGCTCAACTAACAAGATAAAAAACTGTAGATGTTCCATGCCAACCCAAAGCTAATACTTTCTTAATACTTTCTCTGGTTAAGAAATGTCAATAAGGGGATTAGTTTCATCACAATTTGGCAACATGCGATAGTTTGTACAAACGATATCAAGGCCCCGAAAGATTGTAAAGCATTTTAACAAGCATCAAAGCGCTCAAACCACTAAGCAGAATAAGAACTGCATGCCACATTAACAGAAATTTGATGATAGCGTCAGAGACCATCCACACAACTTCAAGGTACCTTCAAAACATAATCTTCACCCAATAAAATTCTAACTTTTAACGTTTAAAATATGTAAATACAAAAATCAACCATTTGAATCTTGAATGTCTAATATTCCTCTCCAAAATGTTCCTCAATATTCTTTTATTTCTTTTGATAAATCTAAGTAACTCACCTCAACGAATAAGCAAATGCAAAATTTTTGGATCACTGCAATCAATCTTTTTAGTTGTTGAACAACTACAGAACCAGGACAGACCAAAATAAAACCAAGAAATTTGAGTGAAAGGAGCAACCAAAAAAAAAAAAAAAAAAAAAAGCAATACCTTTTTCTCCATGGACTGCATGAGAGGGGAGTCAATAGAGCCAGCATCGTTGACATGGGTGGCTCTAGTAGTGAATCTACGATTACCCACAACACGAAACCTGGGGTTTGAAACTGTGAGACGATTACTTTGGATGTGGAGCTGGGATTTGTTGCTACTACTGGAAGACAACAACAAGCTAGCTTGTGTTTGGGTTTTGTTGGTCAAGACTGGCGTTTGAGAAACAAAGAGCCTCTTCGATTGACGAAAGCAACCACAAAATGAGAATAAATAGGGACGTGACATCAGCATCTTGGCCATTGTTAGCGCCTGCGGTGAGTGGTGACTAGCTCGGGCTATCGATTTTCTGTTCCTCGTTTTCAACTTCCCAGTGCTACATGGATGGCATGGTACGGTTTTAGCTTTTATGTAAAATGGTCCGGGCTAGCCCAATACGCCCAGTCGGAAAAAGATTCTCTTTGTACACCGGCCCAGTTTTGGATTGAGAAAGGCCGGCTCCATGAACATTGTTGTTCGAGCCTAATTATCTCTTTAAGCCCTACCTTTATTAAAATTAGAATTTAAAAAATAGATAATTTTAATAAATACCTTCAAATTTTGACTTAATTTCAATTAGAGAACAAATATATTTTTTTAATCAATCACAACCTTGAACTTGTTTATTTTTCATCAATCACGCTCTTGAAAATATAATTTGATGAGTGAAAATGATAACTTTTATACAAGTTCAAGGGAATAATTGGTTAAAAATGTATAGTAGTTCTTCAGTTGAAATTAAAGCAAAACTCAAGAGTACCTATAAATTATCCTCTTAAAAAATGTTGTCGATTAAGATGATTAGACAGTATATATATTTTTGGGATAATTCCAATTTACCTCCTGAGGTTAGGTGTAAAAAAAATTGAGGACCTCAGTTTTTTGAAATCTAAATTTGCCCCTTGAGGTTACTGTAGCACCGTTAGATTTAACGGAAAATGTATTAAATAGTAACTTAACGCTTTACAAACCATTTAAAAAAGTGTATTATAGTCTATTTTACTGCTTATTAGCGTTAAATTATTATTTAATACATTTTTTGTTAAATCTAATATTAACATTAAGTTATTATTTAATGTATTTTCTGTTAAATCTAACGGTTTCATATATTTTTCGTTAAATCTAACGGTACTACAGTAACCTCATGGGGCAATCTTAGATTTCAGAAAATTGAGGTCTTCAATTTTTTTAAGCCTAATCTCAGGGGGCAAATTAGAATTATCCCTATATTTTTCCATATATTTCATTTAACTTTTTTTCTTAAATCATAAATGTTTCTTTTCTCTTCAAATACTTATTTGAAATTGATATTTTATGTTTCTATTGTGATTTTGAAAAGATGTAAGATGAATTTAAATATTCAGAATCAAATAAAATAATTTTTTTTACTATTGCTACGAACTAAACATCTTTATATTTTTAACTATTTCAATTCGATGTAATTGAACAAGTATGCTTTTTACATATTTCAATGAATTACGATTATTAATCTATTATAAATAATTAAAAATATATAGCATGTTCAGTTCAATGTAATTAAACAATCAAGTTTGTGTCATTATTTAATTAAAAAAAAGGTCATATAATTTAATAACTTATGAGTCAATAAAAAAATAAAAATTTGAACTAGTGTATTTGACACGTTATAGCAAAACTTTAGAAAAACAATATAGCTTTGATGTATACTTACCTCATTAAAAGATTAAAATCATAGACAATCAATAAGAAAATTAATATAAGATTGATGAATAAAAAAAAACCTTTGATTGGAGACAAAGAATGGTTGAATTCTTGAGATTGGCAGTGAAATATGTTTTAAAATAAAATGATTTTTTTTAGAAAAACAAATCATAAGATATATGTAAAAGAAATTGTATTATAGGTATTAAGTAAAATATACTTAATAAATTTCATTTTTTAAATACTTTTAATTAAAGTGGGACTTAAAGAGGGATATCGAAGGGTACAAATAATCAATTCAATTTAACCTATCTAATACTTTTTATTTAATTTTATCTTCAAAAAGAAAATTAAAAAAAAACAATAAAGAGGTTTAGGGAGCATATAAATTTCAGAACCTTCTCCTGCATACTTCAAACCCTAACTTCTGGATCTAGCATGCACTTTAAAAATTTTGGAAATGATGTTACGGTGGTGTGGTCTTCAATGAATTTTTTAATGGTTAAGGTAATATTTAAAAAAATTGAATTTTGCTTTTATTGGATGATTTAGCAAACTCCGAAGATAATTTGTGATATTTTCCTTTTTAAAAAACTTGGATGGTTTGTATTTTAAAAAATGTTTAATAATATCAGTTTTCTTATGGAACAAAGGGAAAGTTGAGAAAATAATTTAAATTAGGAGACTTTTAATAATTATTAATTTTGTTTAAATTTATATGTTATGATATTGTTTGACGTCAGACGGATATATTAAATAGTATATTATAGTGTCCGACTCTCAATAGAAAGTCATAACATATAAATTTTAAAGTAATAGATTATTATTGTAACCCACACAAAACTTTGGGTATTTATTTAATTTGTTCAAGAATAAATAATAAAGGGGTGATTGGAAAAGATTATCAAAATTAGAGAGGGCAAGAAAAATAACGATATTTTAAAAAATTTGATTGTTATGACTATATTTGATAGGCCATGATTTTCTTTTTGATGTCAGTCTCTAATCAACCAATCAGTCTGTTGATCTTCAGCACTCAAAAAACGCTTTTAGTGAAAACAGTATAATGGGTTATAATGTTTGAAGCAAACGATGCCTTGAATGTACAAAGAGCCAGCGGAGAAATGATGTACGTGGGGCCGTGGAGTTAAAAAGCAAAGGAGAAATCGGAAGATGGAAATCGAGAAGGCTGGAGAGAAGATGGTGACAAGACTAGTCAAAAGTCAAAGAGCATTTCATTGATTGGTCTCAAAGTACAAATGAGAATTGGGCTGGTATTTAGGCTTGGATGCCCTTCACCGTCTATGATGGCTAATCTCTTGTTTACAAGTGTATGGTAAAGATACAAAGATGTGACAAAATCCTAAATCAAAAAATGGACGGCCTTGATCTATTTATTCGGGGTGAAAAAATCTAACTCCTTATATCTTATTACGACAAATGCATCCTTTTTTGGAATTGCTCTGATAATAAGAGCAAAGTATGTGAATAAAACAGAGAAAAAACAAATGGTACCCAAAAAAGTAGAGCAAAAACTCTTATTTCGTCCAATTTTAGCTTTCGGGTTGGATAACATTGCATATTTATGGACCAACTGACCAAGATTCTACACAAGGGCAATTTTTTTTTTTAAATCTTTTCCTCTTTATATAATTTTATGAAAGCACATTCTGATAATAATAATAATAAAGCAATTACTGACTGATTTCCATTATACTTTGAATCATAATTGCCCTCTCTCAAAGCCAAATAAAAAACTAAAAAAGGTAAAATCCTCTACAAGGCAGATTGGATCAAAGCAGATTTGATTTCACTCCCAAGCGGCCGCTCCTTCAACATGCTATCCAACTCCTTCACAAACCTATCCATGGCAGCCGCAGGCAACACAATCGGCAACACAATCCCATCCTCTCCTTTCTTATTCCTAAACGGAATGTAAAAGCTTGCCACTCCAGGAATGGCCCCCACTCCACCCTTCGCGGGTCCACCATAAGCTGGCTTACCCCACCCGAAATCCACATCCCCAAACCCAGCTCGAGTCACGTCCGACACCAGGTACGACCTCACCACCGTGAAATGTGGCCGACCCTTTATCACCATCAGGTCCGCCACCGACCTCATGTACTCCTCCGTCACATCCGCCTTCGCCCGCCTCACCAGCTCCAACGCGTACCCTAGCGGGTTCTCGCAGAGCTTGTCGGCGGTCGACACGGCCACCGGGAATGCGAAGGCGTTGCCGTAGTATCCGGCCGGTAAGGGAGGGTTGAATTTGGAACGTGCGTTGACAATGCAGATTATGCGCATCTCTTCGGAGGGGTCCGGCTGGAGTGCGATGGTCCGGCAGCGCCAGAGGCAGGCGGTTAGGATTTCGAATGTGGAGCAGCGGCGGAGATGGGGCGGGGCAAGTCTGCGGAGGGCGGAGATTTCGGCGGGGCCGAAGAAGAAGGACCGGTGGGCCAGGTCGTCGAGCGGGATGATCGTGCCCTTGGTGTCGGCGACTTCGTCGTATTCGCGGTGGGTGCACGTGACTCGTGGTGGGTCACGTGCGTTGAGTAGGTGACGTTCCCATACTGGTGGTATCGATGGAGCCAGAGCGCCGCGGGAAATCTCGCCGAGGGCCGACATGAATTGGACTAAGCCAGCCGCGTCGCTCATTGTGTGATTAAGTCGGAGGGCAAAAATGAAACCGCGGCATTTGAGACGTGTCACCTGCCCATTAATTTGCATTACAATTAATTAATTAATTAAATCAACCTATCAAATTGAGCAACTCATTAAAAATCAAATAAATTAAAAAGTAAGCCATCAATTATCTTTTTCATAAGTCTTATCAAAATTTTAAAAAATATTTAACATAAATATATATATTTTTTAATTTAACATTAACTGCATGTTATTATTTAATTAAAAACATAAATCCAACCGCAAGCACGACATGAGGGATACTACAATTAATAGTCATGACCTCATCTGCGCCAACTGTCCAAAAGCGGCAGGCTCCCTCGTGTATCAGACTATTTCTAGTTGACAACATTTAATGAAAGTGGTCCGTTGCTCTAAAATATCACATACATTCCTAGTCAAATTCAACTTTACATAATTTGAAAAATTATTGAAAACCCATTTCATTGGAATCTTTTTCCAATTTTGAATATATATATATATATATATATCTTGAGAAGAAAACCGTTTTGAGACGAGTGGAATCATCTGTTGGATGAAATAGCTACACAGTTTTCAAGTATTATTTACTCGATAATGAACTCAATAATGTTAGCGAGGAATGGTGATGGTGATGCTGATGGTGGGTGGTCCCATTTGCAAGCTGCAAGAAGGGTACAGGCTCACTACATTAAATATGAGGACAAATAAGAGAAAATGGAGATTCCAATAGCACCAAATTCCTGGTTATAGTAGAATGTTTGATTATATATATATATACACACAAAAACATGTTTTGATAAAAATTTTTATTTTAAATTAATATTTTTAATTATTGATCTATAAAATTTAATGATTGAAATGATGAAAAAATTAAATAATATTAAATATAACTTATTAACTTTTAATTTCAATTATTAAATTTTATAAGATCAATTATTATAATTTTATAATAATAAATTTTATTAAAATATTTATTTATATATATATTGTATATATAAGATCCTACAATTGGGAAGAATTCATTTGTGCATTTATTACACTCAAGACTTCTATTTAAAAGACAAACTACACATTTGTTGGTGTGGGTGGGTGGATGCGTGCCACGCCATCCTATTATCAAAATCGGATGTTATTTGTCCGCTACTACTAGTACTTGATTTTTAGAATCTTTTGAAAAAAAAATCAGAAAAAGAAGGCAAAAAAAAAAAAAAGTGGGGCTGTGATAAATTTCTCTAAAATCAATATTTGATTTTTTTTTTCAAGGAACGTAACAAGCAAAAAAAAAAAAAAAAAAGAAGAAGAAAGATCTAGATTAATTTTTGGAAAAGAAATTAAGAACTAATGAGGAAATTGTTTTACGTAAATAATACCATGGAGTGAGCTATATAAAACTTGCATATATGGGTAAAACTTAATTTCTTAATCAGAACTATTAGAATTAAATTGAAAATGGACATGTTGCGCAATAATTTTTTTTAATTTTGTTGTAATATTGGAAAGAGTCAGAATCATATATATATATATATATGTCATGTGAATCTGAGTTAACGAGATTAAAGATTAAAGATTAATTTATAAGTATAATTGACGTTGGGTTATTATCTTTTATAGATAACAATAATACACATCGGTACGGTACCTGAATAAGCAACAATGGACAGTCGAGAACCCCAGCAGAGTCAGGAACATCAAAAAGCAGCTCTTCCAAACCTGGAAATGGAGGCTGAAGAGCATCACCAAATTGCTCAAGGCTAACATCAGCTTCAGCCTCAATAAACGCAACACCTTCGCCAGTACAATCCACCATAAGCTTACGTTTAGGGCCTTCCCTGAGCCTACCCGCAAAAGGGTAGTAGAAAACAAGCGTTTCCGCAATGGCCCTCCTGATCACCTCAACAGGGTCCTTCCCTTGCATGGAAGGATTATACCTGTAGAATTGTATCACGGGGATCTGGAACCTCAGGCCATCCTGGTCATCAATGTCCGAAAGGGGTTTGAGCTCATGTGGGGTGGGCTTGGCCGGAGCAATTAGCTCAGTTTTGCACCTCCGGACAGTGAAGACCAAGGAGGTGGGTGGTGGAGCCATGAATGTTTACAATGATTGAAGGGGATAACTAGAGTTAATTTTTCTAATTGTGTTTTTGTGCGTGACACGAAGCTGTGTGTAGGGGCATTATATAATGAGCCTGTGAGAGCAAGTGGTGGGGTATCACCAGTTTTATTGGAGTGCGGAAAATTTTCAGCAATGTGAAAAACCAGGCACCTTTCGTGGCTGCTAGCATACTTCTACTTTTCCATACTGCCTTTTTCCACGCATGCTTTAGTTTGACATGACTTGACTTTGCATTGTATGCTTTATATCTGAAATACAGTTTTGTCATGGTATAATGATTGTATCGATACAATTATTATTTATTTATATAAAAATTATAAAAATATTATAAAAATCATAAATAAATAAATAAAAATTATATATAAAAATATATAAAAAAGTCATAAATAAAAAATATGTAAAAATCGTAAAAACGATTTTTATATATTGAATTACGTTTTTTATATATGTGTTTATATTTTTTATTTTGTTACAGTAAAGTTGTTATACCGTACAACAACAACAGTACCATAGTAAAACTCCTAAAATATTTTAAGTAATCATGCTGTACATTTTTTCATTTTTTCTATCTGAATAGATTTGTCTTTCAATATGGCACTAACATATAAATGATTATGTAATACTGCTTCACACATGACTAAGATGTGTTTACAAATTATAATACGCATTAGACATACAAATTACAAAAGAGTTGTTAAAGATAACTATTAAAATTACTTAACATAACATCAAAACCTTCTTGATACCAAAGATTTCTAAAAAGAAAATCATATAATTACAAAAAAATTATCATATATTTTAAATCCTTATAAATAAATTCTGTATACTTATAATTTTTTTGTGAGGGAATTTAGGAACTGTAGCTAATTAAAGTTAAAAAGTGCTTTTCTTTGTGAAAAAAAAATTCTTTTATTTGGGAAAGAACAATTTAATGGATAGTACTAGAGTATCCATAATGGGTTGGTTTAAGTGATAAGTACAGTCCAGAAAGGAGTTGATAAGGCCAACAGACAAGTTCTGAGTTCGACTCTTCATAATGATCTTTTTTCATAAGGAAGCGGAAGATCGCGCTAATCTCACTCGAAGATTAGTTGTAACGTGATTACCAAAAAAAGTAATGGGAAAGTAGTCTAATCAATTTTTTTTCTCTTTTTTTTATTCGTTATATATCATTGTTTGGGGATAAGTCATAAGGAAGGTGTCTCGTTGTCTTATGTTTTCCTTTTCAATTGAAGAATTTCATTTAAGTTCAAACCATGACGTACCTACACACAGAAAAGAAAATAAATAATTTGAAGCATCTTCTCAGTAACGTCCAGGTATCTCCTAGGTCACTACTCAACAATTTCACATTATGCTTCCTCAACCAATCTGACAACAAATAGTATTTATATTTCAACAACCTTTTCGATGTTACTGGGAATATGTCTACATGTTTCCACGCATTTTCTCATTTCATTTCATATCTAAACACGTTGCGGCGTTTACATTTGTATTGTGACTAATACTAACCCTATAAATGATCGTATAATTCGTTCATTTTTTATGGATCATGCTACAGTAAAAATAAAGCAACTATACTCATCCAGCCACTTTTTTTTTATATAAAAAAGAGTTGTAAATCATATAAAACAAAGTTGTAAATAAAACCAAAAAAAAAAGTTTAAAAAGAAAGGTGTTGTAGCCATAAATCTAATGTAATCTAGCAAAATCCATTTTTTATAAGTTTATTACACCATATGGTTACGCACGTGATTGTTATATAATTTATTCTAAATTAGTACTGTACTTGAATATCTTTCCCAATATCATTTGAGCGGAATCCGTCCAGAAAACAAGCTGTGAAAATCAGTCTCTTCTTAGATAATTGCAAGATTAGACAGTGATAAACTGACGTCGTCGATTGACTGTATTAACAAAAATATTAAAAAGCTAAAATAAATCATTAAAGAAAGAACAGTAAATTCTTAGGTAGAATTGAAAATAGTTTAACGAATGATAGAGGGAAATTTACTTATAAGTGTAAGCTATTTCGTTAAATGACTTCTTATGATCTAATGATTTTTGTATTGAAATCTTCTATTATGCTCCGTCGACCCTACATTAGCTGCACCGTCTATCGTCCACTAGGAGGACTCCAAATCAGCAACAATCTTGTCAATGTGCTGATTTGATATACCCCTATTAGCCATCTACGCCCTTTGTAACATGTAGTGGATGTAGGGAGGATTTAATGAATAAACGGATGCTATTTAAATTACAGTAATGAACTTAAAATATTAAATTAATTTTGCATTTAGCAATAAAAAAGTATATTATCTATTATCAACAGTAGTTAAAAATATTGGAAAAGAAGAGTCCAGTTGACAAAATCTTGGTAGTTCTCCAATATGAAGAATTCCAAATTAATAAGAACATAATTTTGACTGCCCTATTAAACTGGGAAAAGCTGGACATTGCTTTGTCTCTTAATTTGGTTGTATAGATTATATTATTCATTTTAGTTATGGAATCTTTCCTTTTATAATTTTTTTTTTCCATGGATAAGTGGATCCAAATTGCAAATGGTAAGTAAGTCAAGCTCTCTCTCTCTCTATTTTTTTTATAGCTCTCTCTCTCTATTTTTTTATAAGTCTTTTTTTAGTCAGTCAACTTAACTCTAATATTTCGTAATTTTAGGTCATCCATCACTCATCAAGGTCATTGCCTTGAACTTACAGGCTTTTGGAATCTGGACTTCTAGGCTTCAAGTCTTACGAAGTCGAATAAATCATTATTGGAAAAAAATCCTAATTAATTAAGAAAACCAGAAATTCCCGTCATTCTATTTCTATAAATATCTACACTAATATGACCTCCACAAACAATTATAAAAGAATTACAGATACTCTTGTAAGAATGAGAGAAGAATAACTACACATACTAAGAACAATGATACTTGTTTCAAAATATATTTCAAAATTTATGTCGTGGATGATGTATATGTAATTATTATTTGTCAAGTGAATAGTATGATAATATAAATATCTCAAAGTTTGTGTTGTAAAAGAGAAATGTTTAATTGATGTTTGCCAAATAAAAGGTATAATGGCGTAAGCAGTGATGTGGAGTTTTAAATTTATGTCATTTCATTTGAGATACATGATTTTGACATAAGTTTTGAAAAGTATACAAATACTATTCATAAATTAAAAAGAAACATAGTGGGCGTGTTTGATCCGGCGATTAGGGTAGCATAGGATAGCATAACTCAGATTTACTGTGTTTACTGTTGCAAATGCATGGGATTGGATTGGATTTGAACGCATAAAGGCTGCGTTGTTTTTGTGAAACTTAGGCCGCCTCCCCCCATGGGTTTAGGCAATTTATTTAATAATATATTTATACATTTTATCTTAAAATAATATAATATGAAATATTAAATTAATAAAGTAACATAAAAATTTAAAGTATATTTATTATAAAATATTAAAATATTTGATGAAAATTTTAATTATTTAAAAAAATTAATTATAAATATAGTGTGTTTGTTTTATAAAAAAATTAATTATAAATTGATAATAAAAATTTTATCCAATATAGTGATAAAACAAAAGTTCTGTGATTTGGGTATTATACGGAAAAATAAAATTTTTTTAGAAGCATTTTGGTTTTCTTCTTTATTATCAATTTATCATTTATATAAGAATATATATTGTATAATCTGATTATCTGAGTTTTCGAATGATAAAGTTTAAATATAAAAAATTATATAATTATTCGTTTTCTGAATTTTTGAAGTTTTTATGTAAAATTTAGGTAAAACTCATATTAAACTATTAAAAATAAGCGACAAACAACGAAAGAAGAATATTACAAAAAACAAAAAAACAAAACAAAACAAAACAAAAAGAGTGTCTCACGTTGTAACAGATATGACCCGTTCGGTCAACAGCAGGCAACTAGTACTTGCTTAAGTGGTGGGACATTAATTATTTAATTAAGGATAAATGACAATATCCTCCCTTTAAGTTTCGTGCTACAACAGTGTCCTCTCCAAAGTTTAAAAATTGTCAAATAATACTCCATGCTGTCTTTTACATTCAATTTTATACCATGCATTGAAAAATCAGACAAAATTTTCAAGATTAGATAATAATAAAAAAAGGTAATTATTTTAAAATTATTTGCCCTTCCATTAATAAATTGGCACACGAATACCATGCTTTTGTTCCAATTTCCTCCACTCTAAACTTCAAAGCAAAGAAAGATGTTACCAATTTACTCTTTCTTGAGGTCAAGCTATTAGTTTAGAATCGATCAGATAATCAAATAACTTATAGATAAGTATATGAACTACCTAATTTGTTAAGATTTATAATATTATTGACACACGATTCATGTTAATCTAATAATGATCTTGCATAGCCCTAAATTGATGTCATCGATGATAGATAATACTTTGGATTAAACATTAAACTTGTTCACATAAATTACTTTATTAAAAGATGGTTTATAGATTTGGATACATCTAGTGATAAATCATTTTAAATAATATACAATTTTATTTATAAGTCTTCATAAATATTTTATCAAATCTATATAATATAATCTTATGCTAAAGCAGTGATTCCATCAACTCCGTGTATCAAACGCCACCTAATTAATTAAGGTTAGGCTAGATATTATTATGAGTTACTTACAACTTTGATATTTGGTGTTTCCGAAGTGTGCAGGATCTATACATTAGCTCCTTGTATAAATCCTTTATACATGAGATATCTAATCTCACCATAAATAAAGAGTTTCATAATTAGGATTTTTTATTCTCCGTATTGAGCACTCTAAGTTTTCATAAATTTATTACTTGCTACTCTCATAGGCTAACATAATTAAGTTTTGTTAATACGTAAAGTTATGTCAATATAAAATTTGCTATTCAATTCCTATCTTGATAAATTAAAAATCCCAATAACAAATTAATATGGTAATTATAAAATTGTCCTTAAATATAAATGAATCATCATCATTGTCTTTATCAATACTATTACCGTCATTAACGAATTCCATCTAAGTAATCAACAACAAAAATTTGCTATTTTTTAATAATAATAATAATAATAATAATAATAATAATAATAATAAAGCGTTGAGGCGGCCATAATAGGTCGGAATGGTTTTATTCAATATCCCTAAAAAATTTTGCATAAATCATAAATGCTTCAATTGTTAACCAATCCTAGCGGTGTTAGCCTTGTAAGATAGCAAGCAATGTATTTTAAGAATCATAGGGGGTTGATAACCAAAAAAAAAATCTAGAATATACTTTTTGAAAGTTGTTAATAACATAAGGGTGGCAAAAATTTATCCAATAAGATAATAGATATGGGTAAATCTCGACTTTTGAAGTTTGATTGAATGATTTCTTCCAAGTTTTAAATTACGTAGAAACTTCCCAAATTTTAGATTACTCCAATTTCAATTATTTCCAAAGTGATACCATCAACTATTGTCTTCCAATGAATCCCCAAAACTTGAGTGTGGAAAATGGGCTCAGAGGTTCTTCAAAATTCAAAAATATTACATGAAGAAGAGACTTTGAACAAGTCATTATAGTGGCTTTTTTCTATTGACCAATAATACACATTATTATAAGATTAAATATTTAATAATATTAGTAACATCCTTGCTCTATAATATCAATTCTTTGCCACAAATTCCAGATACTTACAAGTGGAAGAGAATTACATATATTATTCTTGCATCTCATACGAGAGGCCACCCATTCGAGACTTGACTTAATATATGGTAAAAAATTCAATTACTAATTTAACATTTTTAATATAGAGTTTATTAAATTTAACATTAAATTGTCAATTTGAGTTGTAAGAAAATTAATAATGTTATAATGCCAATAAAAAAAAACTCTCTCTCTCTCTCTCTGCTTGTTTCTATTTATTTAAAATATTGTTTCTTCAAAATCGACTTTCTAATATAGTTAACTAAAATAAGATAATGACAAAAAGTTCATGCACATGTATTTACCATATATTACACATCCCATTAATCTAAGTTTAGGACTAATTGTACATGCATTATTTAAATTTAATAGTTTCTATAATGCCTTGTGTATTTCCCCTAATTATTAGGTGCAATCGAAATAACACAAATAGTTTGGTCTCTATGGTAAAGCAGCTTTAAGCCCAGCGGGAGAATTGCTAAATAGAGTAGACTCCTCACTCCTTTCGGACTTCCTTTTCAAGATACCAATTTTTAATTGTACCAAAACGTCCAAAACTTGGCTTGGAAAAAAATAAAAGGATAGTCTTAACGTATGTCTTTATAGCACATTTTAAGCTCTAAAATATGGTATAAATTCTTGTAACGATTGTGTAAATTCTTTAGAAAATTATAAATTCTATAAAAAACTATGTAAAAAATGTTAAATAAACAAATTTCCAGTGAATGTATATAGTCTTTAAAGGTTTAACATATGTTCTTAAGGTATAAATGAAGATTATCCAAAGATAAATGTGAAATAAACGTGACAACTTTTAACACGATAGACTAAAACAACATAAATATGATATGAAGTTAACAGTTTAAGATTAATCTTAATTGCTTGTGTTAGAGAATTGCAACTTGTTTAATAATTTATATTTGTATTAACAGTCTTCGACAAGTTTATGATGCAAATCCATTTATCGGATTAATGATCATATATAACATGACGTATAATTTATTTTGAAATAATAAGTTTGAGGGTATATTTTTTACTAAATAAAAGGATATAAAATAAAAAAACTAAAGCTTGTGTCGCTAGACTTTATATTTAACTTTGTGTTTATATGGATTTTTTTAGTATTAAGTTAATTATTGAAAATAATTGTAGATTATAGACATTTTTTATATTTATTTGTTTTAAAATATGTTATAATCTTATTAAACATGTAACTGGCACGAAAAGTAAGAGTGTTGGAACATGCAGCAGATACAAGGAAGATTTAGTGAATAGACGGATGCTATTTGAATTTCAGTAATAAACTTGAAATACTAAATTAAATTTGCATTTGTCAATGAAATAAACAGTAATTAGAAAATATTGAAAGAAGAGTCCAGTTGACGCAAGAAAAAATAGGACTTTTTCTATGGTAGTTTTCCAATATGGAGAATTCCAAATCAATAAGAATTTAATTTTGACTGCCTTATTAAATTGGGAAAAGAGAGATTATTTTTTCTATTGATTTGGATGTATGGATTATATTATTCATTTTAGTTATGGAATCTTTCCTTTTTAATAATTATTTTTTCTATGGATAAGTATAATCAAGTCGCAAATGGTAAGTAAGTCAAGCTCTCTCTCTCTCTCTTTTTGTGTGTCTATAAATATAGATATATTTATAAAATATACAAAATTGATATGATATAATTTATTTAATATCATATAAATCAATAGAAAAATTTAATAAGCAACAGAGGAAGGAAAAAAAAAAGAGTGTTTGACGTTGTAACTTGTAACAGATATGGCCCTTACGTTCGGTCAACAATGGGCAGCTAGTTGCTTGAGTGGTGGGACATTAATTATTTAATTAAGGAGAAGCGACAATATCCTCCCTTAAGTTTCATGAAATAATACATTTTCCTCTCCAAAGTTTAAAATTTGGAAATAATACTCCGCCCTTTCTTATTTTTGTCTTTTTCTTTCAATTATATACTATGTATTTAAGAACAAAATAAAATTTTCAATATTAGATAATAATAAAAAAAGAGCAATTATTATTTTATGAAACTTTAAAAGAGGTAAAATTATTTGACCTTCTATTAATAAATTGGTACACGAGTACCACGCTATTATTTTAGAATCAATCAAATAATCAAATAACTAATAAGCATATAAATTACTTTATTTATTATGATTTATAATATTATTGACATACAATTCATGTTAATCTAATACCGATCTTACATAGTCCTAAATTGATGTTGTCAATGATGGATAATATTATGAATAAAACATTATAAATTTGTTCAGATAAATTACTTTATTATAAGATGGTTTATGGATTTGTCTACATGTACTAATAAATTATTTTAAATAAAATACATATTTATTTATAAGTCTTCTTATCTATTTTATCAAATCTATAGAATCTAATCTTACGCTAAAGCATTGATTCTATAAACTCCGTATACCAAATGCTACCTAATGAATTAGATGTTATTATGAGTTACTTATCACATTGTTCTTGGTACTTCCAAAGTATACGAGGTCTATAATTTGAGCTCATTATATAAATCTTTTGTACATGAGATGTCTAATCTCACCAGAAATAATGTTTCGCCATTAGGATTTTCCATTTCGTTTATTGAACCCGCTAAGTTTTCATAAATTTATTACTTGCTACTCTCTCTCTCTCATATAAGATTATCGAAATCTTAACAATAAATTAATATCGTAATTATAAAAATATTCTTAAATATAAAAGAATTTATTTACACCAATGATGGTACTATCATTGACGAATTCCATATAAGTAAATTTGTAATGCTGTGCATATCATTCAATTAGAATCATTTGTTATATGCATCAAAGTAATTGAATTCCATCTAAGTAAATTCGTAATGCTATTCATTTCATTCAATTCGAATAATTTGTTATATACATCAAAGTAGTCATTTGTTATATACATGAAAATAATAAACAAATTAGCCAAATTTTTAATAATGAAAAAAAAAAAAGAAGTGTTGAGGCGGCCATAATTGGTCGGAATGGTTTTATTCGATTTCCCTAAAAAATTTTGCACAAATCATAAATGCCTCATTTGTTAACCAATCCTAGTCGTGTTGGCCTTGTAAGACAGCGACTAGTGTCTTTTAAAAATTATAGGGGGTTGATAAGAAAAAAGTCTAGAGTGCACTTTTTGAAATTGTAAATAACATAAAAGGGTGGTAAATGAAATTTATCCCATAAGATAATAGATATGGATAAATCTTGACTTTGAAGTTTGATTGAATGAAATTTTTTTGCCAAGGTTTAAATTACGTAGAAACTCCCCAAATTTTATATTATTCCATTTCAATTATTTCCAAAGTGGATATATAGGTAATATTATTCATTTTAGTTATGGAATCTTTCCTTCTATAATTATTTTTTTCCATGGATAAGTGTATCCAATTTGCAAATGGTAAGTAAGTCAAGCTCTCTCTCTCTCTCTCTCTCTTTTTTATAAGTCTTTTTTTAGTCAGTCAACTTAACTCTAATATTTCATAATTTTAAGTCATCCATCACTCATCAAGGTCATTGCCTTGAACTTACAGGCTTTTGGAATTTTGGACTTTTAGGCTTAAAGTCTTACGAAGTCGAAGAAATCATTATTGAAACAAAAATCTTAATTAATTAAGAAAATCAGAAATTCCAGTCATTCTATTTCTATAAATATTTAGACTAATGTGACCTCCGCAAACAATTATAAAAGAATTATAGATACTCTTGTGAGAATGAGAGAAGAATAACTACATAAATTAAAAATAATGATACTTGTTCTAAAATATATGTCAAATTTTATGTGACAAATGATGCATATCTAATTAATATTTATCAAGTAGATAGTGTGATAATGTAAATATCTTAAAGTTTGTATCGTAAATGATAAATATTTAATTGATATTTTTTTCGTAAATGGTATAATGACGTCAGAAGTGATGTGGAGGTTTTAAATTCATGTTATTTCATCGAGGGTACGTGATTTTAACATAAGTTTTGAAAAGTGTACGAGTATTACTCATAAATTAAAAGAGAATTATATTAGATGTGTTTGATATGACAGTTAGGGTAGAATAAAATAGCATAACTAATGTTTACTGTGTTTAATGTTTAAAAATTATAGAAACTCCCCAAATTTTATATTATTCCAATTTCAATTATTTCCAAAGTGGTACCATCAATTATTGTCTTCTATTGAGTCCCAAAAACTTTAGTGTTGATAATGGCCTCAGAGGATCGTCACAATTTAAATTATTACATGAAGAAGAGCATTTGAACAAGTCATTATAGTGGCTATTTTCTATTGACTAATAATTGACATCATTATTGAAGATTAAATATTTAATAATATTATATAACCCTTGCTTTATCATATCAAATCTTGGCCACAAATTCCAGACACTTACAAGTGGAAGAGAATTACATATATTATCCTTGCATCTCTCATACGAGTGGCCACCATTCGGGACGGGACTTGACTTGATATATGGTGAAAAATTCAATTACTCTGGCTTTCAGTCCACTATAACTATTAATAAAAAACCAAGCATTTTCTATAACACTATTGGTATAGAGTTTATTAAATTTAACATTAAATTGCCAATTCGAGTTGTCTAAAAAAAATTAATAATGCTAAAAAAAACCTCTCTCTCTCTCTCTCTCTCTAATACTTCAAAATATTGTTCCTTCAAAATCGACTTTCTAATATGGTTAACTAAAATAAGATAATGGCAAAAACTCCATGCACATATATTTAACCTACATTACACACTATAGCGGACCTCTAATTTAATGCGAGGAGAGGCACCATGAATGATATATCTATATAATTTTTTATAAACATTGATAGTACGGGAGATTTTATTAAAATATGAAAAAAGAGTGTGTTTAGATAAGACGGACATAGTGAACTTTGCCTCTTACATAGTCTAGCTATGATATATAATTTTAGTAAAAGTATTTTTATAAAAGGAGTTAGTAATCACTATTCACTAAAAATTCTTCAAAAATTAATTAGTAAATTACAAACTTTGAAACAAAATAGAAAGATATAATTTATAATGATTACATGAAAAAGTACAATTTATGAAATATATAATTAAACAAAAATATAAGAGAAACTCATGTGATTGTAAGTTATCAAATATACATTTTTTTATTTATATTATACGGCTTAAAGAGTGACCTGAATGTCACACTAGAGTGAAAAGGAGAAGGTTTCTGAAAGTTGGACAAGCTAATAATAAGAAAAAAATGTAAGATAAAATTAAGAATTAAGAAATTGGGTTTAATTCTTAAGTAGGGGTGTAATGGTAACTAATTGAAATAATGAGATACAAGTGACATTATAAATTTTAAAGGGGCTCAGGCCTGCCCGGTTCTTTTCCAAGGCCTGCCTACGATTACATGTCCCGTTAATTTAAGTTTAGGTATTACATGCTTTATTTAAATATAATAGTCTGTATATTGGGAAATTTTTGGATTTGGCCCCATTTATTTTTAGCCTGGCCCATAAAATTTTCAGCCAACTGGCCTCGTACCCATGAAATTACCTCAATGCCCCTTTTTAAAAATTCAAACCCGTAACTTCCTTCTTTTTTCCTCCCTCTTCCCTCCTGCGAGAACATTCAAACCAGATCGGTTTTTAGCAATTTTTTTTTTGGTTACCAAACAACCGTTTTCAGTTGGAGAGATCATACAAACCTAACTTATGAAGAGTTTTCTAGAAGGATAAGGGTAGTTCGCGGTTCTTAGAGAGAGAGAGAGAAAGACATGAGAGATGAAGTTAGAGAGTCCTCGATTGGTAATCCATCTACATACAATCCAAGTAAGTTAATTCAAAAAGACCTTCAATTGATCCTGTAAAACATGTGGGTGTGTGTATTTTATGCTAAATTTGTTTTAGAGAGAGATTATGTAATGCATGTAGGTTGTTTGCCGGTTGACGTTTTAGTTACTGTTCTACGGTTATTGTGATATGCAGTTTGATACCTTAATAGCTGTTAAATTTGGTTGTAGCTTAATTTCGTTGCCTTTTTTGAGATTGTGTTCTGCTTTTGTAGTTTCTATGTTTGGTTTGGAGGTTGAAGATGATGGTTCGATGTTGTCGAAGCATCATCGAATTGTCAAACTTAATGTTATACGTGTTAAATCTGTGGTCGAACAATCAAAATGCATGATCATACTATCGAACACCTGTCAAACTTTAGGCGATCCCTCGTTGAACTATCAAAGTGCATTGTTGTATTTGTAAGATGTTGATTCGACGGCTCGACTATGAGCTGTGGATCAATCGAAACATCGAATTCAATGGTCGAATCGTCGAATCTTTGTCAAATTGTCTAATTGAATTTGTTGTTGTTGAAGCCAATTCGGTTCTTTATCGAACTATCATTGAAATCGTTACTATTGTCATCAAACTGTCGAATTGTGCTGTCGAACTTATAGATCCTATTGTCGAATTGCCATAAGCTTTGTCGAATTGTGGAAACATGTAGTTTAACAGTTTGATTCGACCTTTGTCGAATTGTCGAACTTTTTACTAGAATTTCGTTTTTCACCATTTTATGCACGATTTTAAGTTTTTAACCAATTGTACCCTTCATTTCAGGTTTAAACATGGAGCCCGTGAAGTTGAGGATCACTTTCGACCTCAAAATATCGGATTTCACCCAATAAGATGGGTCATTACGACTATGGTAGGTTTGCATTGCATTTCAGTGTACAATAAGTTAATTGATGAGTAGAAGAAGATATTAGAAAAGAAGACGGGATTGGGAAGCTGATGAAGATCCGTGAGCTGACTTTCCTGGGCAACTAATCCGTTACATTTTGTTGCATAAGGTGCAGGCCCATGACATGGTAGACGAGGAGTTGTGGTACCTCGTGTTCGACAAGCTCTCCTGCTTGTACTATTTTGTTTTCCTTCATGTACGACATGTTAAATTTGTATTATTGATAGTGGAATTGTTGATCATATAAGGAATGCTGTTAGGTTTCCGAAACATGAATTCGCCCTTATCACCGAGATCAAGTTCGGTATGCTGCTCAAGTTTGAGCAGAACCCTAAGTACTGCTTGCAGGATAAATGTTTGAAGGAATATTTTACGAACACCAAGCATATGAAGATTAATCTATTCAAGACTTGGATTGAGTATTTAGATTTCAAGCAGATAAGGGATTCAAATGCAGTGAAGTTGACTGCATATTGGGTGTTGGAGCGTCTCCTTTTGGGTCAGTTGAAATTAAGTTCGATTAATTTGGATTACCTTGAACTAGTAGATGATTTGGATAAGTTCAAGGATTATCCTTGGGGTACACCGGCACGGAAGAAGACCTATAATGGCCTTAGGAGTTTTGTGTTGAACCAGCCAGATAAATATCAACAAATGTTGGCCTAAAAGGAAACACATGCAAAGGAGAAGTACAACCTATAATGGATGCGCCTATGTATTCAGGTTTTTTTGTTTGTTGTATGTTATTACGGTATTTTTATTTGCATTTTTGTTTGTTGTACGTTATTACAACCTATACGAATGCACCTATGCCATCTAATCCAAGTTCTTAATATATCAATTGCAAAAACTATTTGTAAGAAGTCTCTCTTGAAATCAATAATGACAAACCCTCTCCGTCTACGTAAAAATAGTTATTATTAGGTAAAATCTCCTATTTTCCACCAAAGAATAAAGCAAATCTGATATCGTCCATCTATAAAGTCAAACATGTCCAAAATTTAGTGAAAAAACATTGAAAGCCACAAAAATCCTTCAAAATGGACAAAATTAGGCTTTGTTGTCCAAAAATTTGACAATTTAACAAGACATTATCGAATTGCCTAAATTGGTTTGACAGCACTTCAATAGTTCGACAACATGGTTCAACATCAATTCGGCGATATGGAATAAGTTTGACATAACTTCGACGACAATTCGATTGAACTTTGATGATGGTTCAATAATTCGATGGTCAAACTATCGAATTTCAATCGAATTGTCGAATTCGACGACTGGAAACACATCTTCGATATGGACAACCCCAGATCGCAATTGTCAAGCAAAAAATTGCAAAAACTATAAATAATTCAATTACAACCATTATTTGTTTATTTCTATGTATGTGGGATGAATTTCAAAGCCTAAGTAATGCTAATAAGTTGAACAAATTATTTTGATCTTAGATAGAGAGAAGGTTACCTTTCCAAAGCTTTATAAACTCGATTTTTGCCATTTTTTATATGTTTAAATTGTAGAATATAGTGTTTATATTGTAGTACAAGCCTGTTTGTTGTTGATTTTAAGTTAGTTTTGACTTTGAAAGAGTTAGAGAGAGAGAGAGAGAGTAATGGTGGTGGTCAGTGTTAGTTAGAGAAAGTTATTACAAGAGGGTATTATAGTAAAAGTCTGCAAAAAATTGGAGGGCGCTATTGTGCTGAAAACTTTTGTGGGGGAAGGCTAAATTAAAAGTGGGGGAAGGCTAAATTAAAAGGGCCCCCCAAATTGTGAAAATTTCCCTTCTGTAATTAAAAAAAAAAATCCACCAAATCGTATTTAGAATATAATTGAATTTTTCCATCCACCTTGCGTACTTCCCATAATTATTAGGTGCACTTGAAAAATTAGAATTATATGTTGCTCTAAGCTTCATGTGGGTTTTTAATGATATTATGACATGTATATTTTAACAACTATAAAATTGAAATGTTTTTATTTTTTTATAATAGATTTTAAAAAGCTATAATGATATGAAAGAGTAAATCTTTGATATATCCGCTGCATTACATCACGCTAGCACCTACGTGGTGCATGTTGGACCGTTTGTTATAGTGTAGCAGATGTATCTAAGATTAACTCGATCTCAAGACACAGTACATGTGATACGGTGATAGTTTTAGTATGTCACATCAATAAAGTTGTTATTTCAGCCCTTTAGAATCTCTTTTTTGCCCCAATTTGTAAACTATTTTAGATAATTCTAGAATTATTCATTTTCTAAATACTTATTTACAATAAAACCTATCATCTTCTCTCTTCTTCATGTCACATTTTACTGCATTCTTTGAAAGTAAAATATCTTAAGAAATCAATTCCTTGCTTTCCATTACCCACTAGATTTAGCTAAAGCATGCATTCAAAATAGGAATCAAGATACTTAAACTTTATAAACTACTTCGAGTATGAAATCAATTATATTTACTCAAGAACAAGAAATTATCAGCTATTTGGGAACGGATTCCAATAGCCTGAAATCGTCTTTATCAATCCAATCCATATATGGCTGCACTTTCCTCCCATTCATTCTAACTTGGCCTTTGCTAATCAAATTCCCGAGGCCTTCACACAACATGATGAAAGCTGTATAGTCAACCAAAACGGGTGGAGAGCCCCCCTTCTTGTACCAATCATTCTTAATTAGAGATTTAATTAATAAATTATTTGATAATGCTCTCACAATATTACTTAATTTTATTTTATTTCTTTGATTAATTTTAAACAGAATCATACACCAAATAAGAAGGAAGTAAATAATAATCTTTATTGTATTTTAAAGAAATTGATTAAAGAATAAAATATTCTATATATGGACAGTTTTAGAATGGTTAATATATGTTTAGAAGAGGGGCTTATAAAGAAATTTTGTGGGCCTTCACTAACAGCACTTCGTCAATAATATTAAATGCCAATCATAACATAAAATAAATAGTTTGGTGTGAGCCCAGTGGGCCAATTGCTAAATAACCCCACACAAATAGTTTCGTGTCTGTTGTAAAGGAGCTCTGAGCCCAGTGGGCCAATTGCTAAATATAGACTCCACACAAATACTCTGGTGTCTGTCGTAAAGCTACTCTGAGCCCAGTGGGCCAATTGCTAAATGTAGACTCCACACAAATACATCTTAATTGTTTGTGTTGTGCTTATATTGAGAATTGCAACTCATTTAATAATTGTGCCATCTATATTTGTATTAAAAGCCTTTAACAAGTTTACGATGCAAATCCATTTAAGGGATTAATAATCATATATAAAATGAATTATATAGAAAAATATTTTATTTAAATTATATCCTCTGAATTATTATAAAAAATACATATAAAAAAATTAATGACTCGTGTTAAATTATTTGAAGAAGTAAAACAAAACAAAAAATCCTGTAATTTTTCAAAATAAAAAATAAAAGCCTCAGGATCTCATTGTTTTGCATATTTTATTTTAATAAAAGACACAAGCGTTCTAAATTAGGTATGTTGTATAAATTGATGTCACTTTATTTGTGATACAAATTTGACATTACTCTTCAAAAAAATTATTTAGAGATTTTAAGACAATTATATAATAATATTAACAAAAAAAGAGCTTTTAATTGCTTGTATGTCTTAAATTAATTTTTAAAATTACATAAACAAAAAAGAGATCAGAACATGTTAACTAAATGCATTCTTTCTTTTTAACGTACAGGCATTTAGTGAAGCAAATTGGTAATATAAAATTATAAAATGTTTAGATGATAATGGAACGAACAGTGTTCATTAAATATCTAAAAATAAACAATTTTTTATAAATTAATTGAATAAAAGTATGGATTGGTATAAGTGGTTTAATGAAGGTTACTTATATGTAATATAAGTAACAAAATGAGGTGAAGGAAATGTGAATTACTCCTAGAATGCAAAGCAAAATAATGGTAGAAATAAAGAAAGAAGAAAGAAGGAGAAATGAGAGGATTTCCTTTCTCTATTATTCTTCATCTTTTACATTACAATGTTGGATGCCTATTTATAGAGAAGTATGAATGGCCATTAATGTAATTGTACCTAATTAAAAATAAAAACATATTTCTCACATGAGCACACACACATAAGTGGTAACTCCACTAACATGCAAGTGGTAACTCCACTAATATCCAAGTGGTAACTCCATTAATATCCAAGTGGTAACTCCACTAATATGCAAGTGGTAGTAAATCCACTTACATTTTATAACATTTTATAACACAATTAAAGGAGAGTAGCCCAAAGAATGATGAGGACCATTGAGGAGTAGACATCAATGCCTATAAAGTTAGAAAATATATAAGACTGTAGAGGTGGGAATTTTTGACACGACCCGCGAACACGATACGAATATGACACGAACACGCTACACGGTAAATAAATGGGTCGGGTTAGTGTTGAAGGTATTCAACACGCCAACCCGTTTAATGACACGAATAGTTAAATATATTTTGTATATCCTTAATATGTAAATTCATTCAATGATATAAATTATTACCTACTTACAATATATATATTATAAAACTGAAATTTTTATACTATAAAATAAATTAATTTGTAAAATAATAAATTATGATGATTTTAATAATATTTTATACTAACAATGGTTTATATTTTAAAAATAATTTTAATTGATTTAAATATAGAGAATATAATATATTATGTATAATTAAGTTAAACAATTAGGTAAATTATGCGAATTAAATATGACACGATTACGACACGTGGGTAACACGTTTAATAATCGGGTGGGTTTGGGTTTCATATTTTGACACGAATAATTAAATAGGTCGACACGACACGACACGAATCCCACCCCTATATAAGAGTAACTTCCATGTTCCTTCCCTAAAACGTTTCGTAAAATGACAATTTAGTTTCTAAAGTCTTGTAAAACGACAAGTACTTTATTTTACATAATACTATAATTGAAATCAAGTAAAAATTAAATCAATTTATTATAATTTTTTAACATAGTTTATTGACATAAATTTATAATCATGATCTCACTAGATACTCATTTTTATTTAATGCTATCTTAATTATTATGTTTTATCGATCAATAAATAAAAATTTGTATCTAGTTTTATATCAAAAAAATTATGTCAATATATATATATATTTAAATATTATAGAAAATAATTTTATTTGATGAAATCTTAAGAAAATGAGTAGGGCTATTTTTATAAACTCGTATACGAATTAATATGACATCACTCGTACATCTACCAATTGTTATTTTTTATTAATTAAATTAATTTTGTGTATTTACTGTTTAAATTATTTTATTTTTCTTTTATAGTTATCAATTTATTATAAAAATAAAAATAGTGTTGGAACTAAACATTTTCACAAACGTAGGGGCACCGGAGAAGGGTAATCAATGAATAGGCGAAATTTTGACTTCCCTTCAAAAGTTGGCTACCAAAAGTTTCAAATAGTGGAGAAGCGTCTTTATCATTAGCTTATGTTTTAAAATTAAAAAATTATGGCCAGAAGAATGACGCAATTACCTTTCATTTTAATATTAAAAATTGAAATAGATGCAAACAAGAAATAAAAATCCCGTATACAAACAAAAACAAAATACATGTAAAATTAATCAAAATTCATAAAAAATATATAATAAGTTTTTTTTCTAAATTATTATTTTATAGTCTTTAAATAATATTGAATTTGTGTCAATGATAAGTAATTGATACATTTTTTTTTTCAAATATTAACGGTACATGAACTAAAGGCAGGAAAGGCTTCTCGCTTTCTCGAGTTATTGGTGGCAAAGTTTACTTTTGTAAACCACAAAGGAGCTTAAAATTTTGTCCACTAATGAAGATTATATAGATCTTAATAATGATAATTTCATAGCCATAAGTGATGTCTTTGTAAAGTTATGGAGTGATGACATGTCATAAGAGAATATAGATTCAAGTCAAACTTAGATTAAGTCATGCTTATAAACTTATACTTAAAAAAAAAAGGGTAAAATTAACATGGTTTCAGTCTATCAGAGTTATCATAATTAAATTGTTGTAATTTTAAATCTCTTTAATATTATTTAAAAAAGTTAATTAAAAAAATTATTTAATCTACTTATAAGACCTGTTGGTCTACGTTACAACTATATAGACGCTTATATGTGAGGGGATACATCAGAATTAGGCTTAATTAAACTCATATCCATAAATTTAAACTTTTAAAAAAGCGACAAACTTAACATATATAGTTTAAATCATTTATGAATTTTTTTACTTTATTTATTTACTTATTATTATTATTATTTATAATCCATGTATAAGGAATGTCAAATAACTAGTTGGACTCTAAATATAAAAAATTTGCATAGCTTAATGTTTAATTAAAAGTTTGGAGGAAAATCTTCTTTTTCTTTTTCTTTAACAAATATTAAAATTTTGACGACTAAATTTTTTAGTCAACGCCATTGGCAAACGCAATAATAATGGTTGAACAATTTTTTTAATAAAAATTTGTTGTGATATGGGAGCTGTTTCTATAAATTTTTGTAATTTTTTTCCAAATAATGAATTTCAAGTAAATATAAAATTCAAGTTTATATTTTTAACATATAAATTATTTTCAAAGCACTACAGTTTTGAAATGAAATAACAAAGCATGTTCAATCATTTTTTTCCCAAAAACACTAGAACATTTTAAAGCCTGCAAGTTATCAATAATATTTCATCATAATTTTTAAACAAAAAAAAAACCTTCAATTTATAAAACACAGAAGTGTACTTCTTTAGTTTTGGCAAACGACACGAGTAAATACAATAAGGAAAATTTTTTTTCATTGCATTTTAGTAATACTTAGCGAAAACAATACTTTCATATTACAAAAAAATAAGATGAGATTAATAAACAAACATGTATTTTATGGTCTACAAGAGCAAATTTTGACTTCATAAACATGTATCTACCACAATCAAATTATGAATGATAAGAATCTTGTATCGTTTTGAGTTTTACACGATATAATTTTTTTATTGGAACTTAATGAAGTAATTATAAAAAGTAAATTATAATGTAAATATTAATTGTGTAAACAAAATATATAATTTATAATATATTATACATATAATTTGGATAATTTTTTATATATGTATAAATTAAAGAGAAATATCATAAATTTTATAATATGTAATTTTATAATATTACACTTCTCAAATGGTATCTTGAAATTTTCATTACAAATCATATTTTTATACCATTGAAGATGACGCATTATTTCTAAATAATTATTCAATATGGAATTTACTCTATGAAATTTTATGATGACGTTGTGTTGTATGGTGGATTCATTGCATGTAGTCACAGGAAAAATGTGTTGTATGGTGGATTCATTGCATGTAGTCACAGGAAAAACGAAACAAATCAACCTGTAGAGATAAAAAAAGAAAAGGAAAAATTGAGAAAATAGACAAAATTAGGGGACTTTATTGAAAAATAAACACATCCTGAAAAGTTTTTATCCCATAGACACTTTATTGGTAAAAAGACAGAAATACCCTTGTGTTATCAATAATTTTCCAAAACGTTTATTAAACTTCTCTTCGGACGAAATTGAAGAAAGCTAGTAAACTAAACTAAGAACAAAGAAACCAGTCACAGATCGAATCACTTCACTTCACTGTCCGAAACAACCTCAACAGCTGAAGCTGAGTAAATAACGTAAGAACAACTTTCCTTAATCTCTCTCTAAATGGCATAAAAATTTTATTAGCTTGTAGTGTTTTCGTCATTGATCGCTTTGGTAACTGACAACTGCATTATATAGCTTAAAAATGGGATATGTATGTGAACTAAGGATAGAGATAGTGTCGTCTGTGTGAAAATATGCTGGAAATTGGCTGTCATTGTGCAAAAATTTGTTTTTGCAGTCGAAGGTTGAAGACGTCGAGTGTAGTCGAGTGTCGACGAGTTTCGAGCAATTCTGTCATATCAAATCTCGACATGTCGGATGGTGGTCTCGAGTGTCGAGGCATTGTGTCGATTCTAGGTTCAAGTGTCGGATACGGGAAAACCGACGTGTACATGTCTCGAACCATGAATGTCGAGTCGTTCGGAGTCGTTGGTCGAGCGTCGAGACTTTCTGTGGAGCGTTCGAACACGTGCGTCGAGTGCCGAACTTGACGAGTGTAGGAAGCAAAAGATAATCAAGTTCGTGTGTCGAGTCGAATATGTCGAGTGTCGAGGGTGTATGTCGAGCGTCGTCGAGCGTTTTGGTAGAACACTCGTTTTTTCGACTTTTGTAAGCAATTTCGTAATTATTTTTTGTCCACAGAACTTATATGATATGTCTCAATCATGCAGAAAATGGAAACTTTACACATACTCATTGCATACAATGGTTCTTGGACTGTGCAAGAGAACGGTGGTTATTTGTATGCCGGCGGGACGGGGAAGCCATTGATAATTCGTAGGTGTGCTACCTATAATGAGTTGGTTAACTGTATTAGTACTAAAATGGGTTGGGATTTTCGTAAGAAAAGAATGAGTTTAGAGGTTCAATTTGCTTGTAAGGGTGTTCTTCCAATACCGATTCGTATTGAGACTGACGACGATGTTTGTTTTTTCATACAACATTGTTTGGAGGACCAATAATCATATACACCATTAGTTGTCAAAGTTGAAGATAAGGAGAAGCAAAGACAGAGGTCAGGGTCAGGATCCGATGTAATACGTAGGCGACAAGGATCTTCTCATCTCTCTTTGTTTCGTTCAACAAGTGGGAGCAACCAATTAAGTGAGTCTACTCCTGTTTGTGGACAACCAGAATTGAATGATGATGTTGGCATTGAGTTTGAGCAGTGTTCAGGGCATGCAGGGCATGAGTCAGTTGGGGTAGGTTTGTTATTTGAAAATGAAGGAGGAGTGCCTCCGTCGATGCCATCGAGATTGGTACGTCATCTTGACAGTATTAGAGAGTTTGAGAGTCTAGGTAATATTGATGATGTTAATGATGAGGATGATGATGATTGGCATGAGTCAGTTGAGGTAGGGGTGTTATTTGAAAATGAAGAAGAGTGCATCCGCTCGTCATTTTGGACCCGTCTGAGGAGGAGGAGCAGACCCAGTGGTATATACAACTCGCTCATGTAGTTGGCATCCGGAGAGGTGCACATGTGGCTTGGGCAATAGCTGTGGATGTTCCATTATTAGAGGCGGAGAGCATTGAGCCACTACCTCCGGAGGGACAATCAGCTCCACCTTCGGAGGGACCATCAGCTCTATCAGCTCCACATCCGAAGGGACCATCAGCTCCATCAACTCCACATCCGAAGGGACCATTAGCTCCACATCCGGAGGGTCCATCAGCACCACCTCCTGAGGGTCCATCAGCTCCACCTCCTGAGGTTTCATCCGCTCCACCTCCAGCTGGCCCTAGTTCCCCTGTTGAACCTGATGTGGAGCTAGCAACAGACATAGCCAGTCCTGACATTGACGTAGGGCCCTTCAGTCCAAGGTCGGAGCCATTCTATAGTGTCGGACATCCTGGAGCATTGACTCCGGGGCCGGGTCGTGCGACCACCCACCCAACTCCTATATACGAGGTTCCTCCAAGTTCGCAGGTATGTAATGAGAATTTGCATTCATATTCTTGTCCGTTTACATTTGCTGCTCTGTTGGTTAATGAAGACTCTTGTTACAATTCTCATACAGGCGCCGCCGGTCCAGGACGACTTCCAGAGCACAGTTTTACGTGAGCTTGCACTGTTACGGACGGAGAACAAGGAAATGCGGGAGGAGATAGTTCTTCTGCGCAAGGTTGTTCTGCACCTCGGTGGACACTTCGGATACGCTGACACGGTACGTTACGATATTTACAAAACAGATTATGTGATGTCCACAAGCTTAAGTTGACAGGGAGCTTTATTGTGTTTCAGGAATTGGATGCAGATTTTGACGGAGGTTCGGCTGATGAGGGTGAAGGTTAGCCGCCCATGGAACCCGATTCCGTGGACCCGACTGTTCGTGCAGCTGATGCTCCGCTGACGACCTTAGTTTCACGTCGGGGTCGCCACCTACTTCTGGTAAAGCATAAGCGGAGCCCGTTTGTCAGTCCACCGGGTAGGAAGAGGGCAAGGGTTCAACCGTAAGAGAAAGCCGCAGACGGTCAGCATGTACAGTATGAGGACCCGGTTGCTCAGCCAAAAGACAAACCATCTCAGCAGCCATCACCGGATGCAGGCAGTTGTCTCATCTTGTGCAGTCCGGTTCCACTTTTTGACCCACGTGCCCCACACCAGAAGGCGATCTGAATGCATTCGAGTTATGGTTGGCGGACATAGTAGGGACTGATATTATTGATTTAGTAGTCTGCAGCGCAAATCGTAACTTCTTCAATACGCTGCTCATGCCGTCATGCTGGCTTAAAGCTGAGGTACTTCAAGACCATCTCATGCTCTCCAATATTGCGATATACATTTGGAAATAATATTGATAGCTATTACTGTTTTCAGCACATCGATAGCATTCTGTGGTTGCTACGTTGCAGAGCGCGCGCTATAGCCGGACCAGGTGTCCAGAGGTCAGCTTTCCTGGACACCACTTTTTGGGTACATATTTCGTAAACATCTGAATTTAAAGGTCATTTTCAATTCCTTCAATGCGCTAACCGAACTTATGAACTTGCACAGACTAGATGACATTAACTGGGTGACGGAGGATGACATGATCCAGTATGTCCTGGGACAGTCGCCCCTCGTTGGAACACCATAGGTCGAGGTGGACAGGGTGAGAACACTTATAATCACACAGTTAGTATCTGCCATATTATTTGAAATGTTGTGATTGATTTCCATGTTGTCAATTTCATTTTCAGGTCTATCTCCCTGTTAACATCACCGACGATCATTGGGTGGCAGTTGAGGTGCAATTAAATCACCGTCAGGTTTCCATATACGACTCAGCTATTGGGCATACTTTCACAGACACAGTCATACAGACAGTCCGGTGCCTGTCTGAGCTAATACCCCGTATGCTGTCAATGGAGGTTTACGGTGTTCCTGACTATCCCGCAAACCCCTTCGACATTACATGCATCGAGGACGAGGACCTGGTGCCACAGCAGGAGCCTGGGGAAGGAGCGTGTGGCGTTTACTGTTTGAGGTACATCGAGTTCCTAGCGGGGGGTGTTCCACTTACTGAGATTAGGGCATTCATGAACGAGTACCACCGGGAGAGAATGGCGGTACAACTTTGGGTCAGTGGCGTTCATCCACAGATACAGGAGGCCTCCACGACCGTCACGCTGCCCTCTGAGGTTGAGGCACAGGAGGCCCTCGCAGCCATCACGGTGCTTTCCCCCATGGCCGTTGACACATCCGAAAAAGGATTGTCTCCCAAGTATAGGAGTGTCGAAGTAATAAAACCCGGTGAGACCGGGGTCGATCCACGAGGAAGGGAATTTAAGCGTTACAAATTATAAGCTAAACAAATGTGATATGGATGATTCAAAGAGGTGACATGATAATATCAACAAGTATGTAAGATGGTAGGTGGTATTACCGACCATTCAAATATAAAACAAAAAGCAAGAGGAGGTAAAACCATCCATGGAAATAGGTGGTATAACCAACCATAGTAAATTAAAGAACAATTTCATAAGGTGGTAGAACCTACCATAGTAAATAAAATAAAAAGTTCATAAACAATAGAATAATTAAAATACAAGAGGAATTAACACAATAACAATGAAGGCTAAGGTTAGGGGATCCGCCCTTGATATTTCAAATAAGGATAATTAACCCATTTTAGTTATATGAATTATATTTGTTTCATTACCAATATTTATACCACTTCTTGTAAATGGGTTCAAGCATCCAATGTGCCAATCATCATATGTCTACAACAAATCAAGGTTCCTAACTAGATTCGTGTCGGTAAGGAAGAACCATACATCATCTAGAAAGGATCCAAGCATTTGATGTGCCAAGGATTGTCGACAATGGATCAAGACCTCCACTTTACGAGTGGTGTCAAGATTGATTAAGAAATTAAATATAAATCATATTGTATAAACATTATAAGATTAAGATTATTAAGCACATATTAAGGGTTAGAGAATCCTTATTTCATATCAAGGGTTTCACCCTTTCACCTTAGCAAAAGAGAAATTAGAAGAACATTATAATAGAAAGAAAATAAAATGCAAGAAAAAGGAATTCATTAATAACATAAACACACAAAACACAATACAAGATCCTAGCCAAAGCCAAAATGTTCCAGCCAAGGCCAAGATGCCCTAATGGGTCACAAGGCACCTCTATTTATAGATACATCCAGGGGCAAACTTGTCAAATTACAAGGGCATAATTGTCAAATATTAGTTGTAAATATCTTTGACAATTGGGATCATTAGGCACCGACTTTGACCATCAATTTTGACATCGAAATATTGTGAATTTTAATCACATGTCTTCATGAAAGTTGTAGATATTTCTCTCAGCTTTCTAGAACATATTGATTTGCACAATTTGGATACGTATTTTGAGAGATACGGTCCAAATACTGAGGCCTGGTCAGACTAGGCCGAGACTGTAGATGGGTTCACTTCAAGCCCAATTTTGGTCCACTAAGAGCCCGAATTTGATGATGCTTGTGAAATGCAATCTTGCAGACAATTGAATCAGCTTTCCAAACATTAAGAATTGCACCATTCTGATCTATAAATAGAGAGTTATGCCCATTTTACCGAACCTGTAACAAAACCAAAATTAAGAGAAAATTAATTCCAAAGATGCAAAGCTACAAATATGCTAGGTTGAGGAATTTAACGACATTATTAGTGCAATATGAAGAGTTAAACTCTTATGAAACATACATATTTAAGTGTTCATCACACCCCCCAACTAGCTTATTGCTAGTCCCTAGCAATTAAAGCGCTATTATTTAGAAGTGATTTATAGAATTTTACATCCAAGGTGGTCATTATTGCATTCTCTTTGATTTTATCCAAATAAACAAACTCTCAACTGATTTTTTTTTAATGACTCATGTACCCTTCAGTCAAGATATCCACAAACTTTCTTTTGTGCTTAGTTGACACATGACTATGGGGCTTATTAGAAAGAAGCCATATCGGTTCTAATATTTGTTAAGGCTAACAACCTTAGGTAGGGGCATCATTATTTATGTATTTTTTTTTATTTTTCTTTTCTCTTTTTTCTCTTTTTTTTTTTTTTTTTATAAAGAATGCATCTTTAACCCATGTAGCGAGTCTTAGGCTAATGACTCCCAGACCAGTTGGCCTTAGGACACTAGGTGTTAAGACACCCCTACGAGCTTAACGACTCGGGTTGCGGATGCTTTATTTTTACTTAGAACTTATGGATAGTGCAATGTTCGATCCCATTAAGCTTTCTCCTTAATCCATGTAGCGAGCTTTGGGCCAATAGCTCCCAAACCAGTTGGTCTTAGGGTATTAGGTGTTGAGGCACCCCTCAGACTTAATTGCTCGAATTAAAGAGGCTACGAGACCAAACTTATCCACAATTGCTTTCTCTTTTTTTTTTTCCTTTTTTTTCACTTTTTTTTTCTTTTTTTTTTAAAAAACTTTCCCTTTCCTTTGTGTTGTTATCCTAAACAAAACAAAAGAACTCAAATATTACAACATTTCATTTCGCCACCCACAATCATGCATCAAGGTATGTGTGTGTGAAGAAAGATTCATAGATACTTGCTTAATGAGCACATGAGCACACAATTTATTAAATGATAAGGTTGTGAGAGTTCATAGATTTGAATGATTCAAAGTGAAATGAATAAGACTTCCTTGTTATAAAATTCAAAAATCAAGTCTAAATAATATCAAGGTAGCTAAAATGAGTTCATAAGATCAAAATAAAATGACAAATTGGTTAGAATGGGTTTCAAGAGTTCAAACTGACCCTCCATACTCTGCCATTCCTGACCCAGAATGCGTCTCAAGAGGATTTGAACTCCTTACACCGCATTCTGAATCTAATTACTAACTCGCTTCTTCTTTTTTTTTTTTTTGCAAGAAAAAATAAAATTTCAAGACACACTTATGTCTACTATCCTTCCCCCCCAACCAAATGAAACATTGTCCTCAATGTTTAAATGTAGAGAAATAAAGTATAGGAGACATTACCTGAAGCTTCTGTTATTCAAGAGAGATGACCTGAAAGACTCATAAAATAACATGCTAAAAATAAAATAAAAGAAAAAAAATTACAAACGGAGATTCAGATCCAATTTGCACTTTTTGTTTTGCCCTCATGCCCAATTAATTTGAGTACTAGCTGGGTCAGGTTCATACTCAACTTCTTGTAATTTGTCAAGTAACTCGCCCGCAGAAGTGGCAGAAACAAGGATCTTTCTCGCCGAATGGGGGATAAAATTTTGTTCCACAGCTGCATCAACAAAACTTATCAAAGGATCAAAGAAATTTTTGACATTCAACAAACCTATGGGGTTTTGATGGAGATTCAGTTGGGCCCAAGAGGCAATTTGAAAAATTTCTTCAAGAGTGCCAAAGCCACCTGGTAAAGCAATAAAGGCATCTGAATTGATGAGCATATGTGCCATGCGTTCATGCATAGAGGAGACCTGTAACTCCTTCTCAACCGTTTTTCCAACAATGCTTTCTACAGCCAAAGCTTTAGGAATAACTCATAACACTTGACTACCTCCTACATGTGCAGCTGTTGATACGCAACCCATTAACCCGAGGATACCTCCCCCATAAACCACATGAATCTTTCTTTCAGCCAGTAGCCTACCAAGATAATTCGCTACTTCTACGAACTATTCACTTTTTACCTGGTCGAGATCCACAGAATACACATATCCTTTGGATTCGACGTTTTGAAGTTCCCTCCATGTCTATGTAACTCTCTAACTATGTGTGAAAAAGAGAACAAGACATGTGGTATTTATGGAGTGCAAAAAGTATGCTAATGATGATATCTATCTAGGTAGCTCGATTGTTTGTTGAAAAAGTTGACAATAATGCACAAAAATTCAAAAGATGATGAAATAAGACACCATAAGTCAAACAAAAGATACAAATTCAAAAATGACAGCAATGAGGTATTAAAATTCAAAAATGATGGCACGCATGCATATGTACAGGTAGTTGTGACTGTGGCTCACATCTTCCTCTGGTTTTACGTCCAGAAACGGCTTAAACACCTTCTATGAGTTGGGGATATGCTTCCCATCCAGTTTTCTTATAAACTGGCAAACAGGGTCGTTTTGAGTCAGATTCCCAAGACTATAGCGTTCCTGCTCATCTCGGAATTGTGTCCACAAATTAAAAAATTCACGCTGCACAAGTCCACAAGAATGCGTCTCAAGAGTCGTTCGGATATCATCCAAAGACTCCTTACTCAGTCCATTCTTGATGAACTGTAGTTTATCCTCTCGATTGTTAGACAAATATCCCAAGGAGCGGCAACGCTGGTTACAAGTCCATCTTGCACATCTTGGACAAACTTGTAACCTTTTCGCTCTTCGCTTTTTGGCATAAGAGCTTTTTCCCAAACCTGGCATATGGGAAACAAGATTATCTGAAAACTCACAAGAGAATCGAACCTTGGCTTCAATTAACCATCTTAAATCAGCAGGAATACCCTTACGCATCAACAACCTTAGTCTTTCTGTACGAGCTTTATAAATTTTAAGCAAATCATTTTGAGGAAGAGAGGGAAAATGTTTGTGCAATTTATAGAGAATGGTATCCATGTGAAGAAAATGAGAGAGAAGAAAAGAAAACGGATGCAAGCAACAGTTTTTAGGGAACTGAAAAACCGACTTTAATAGTCACGGAGTACCGTATCCGCCACTTGACCGGAAAAATCAATTCTTAAAAAGGATCGACTAAAGCAATGGACTCTTCATTTTGGTCAAAATTTTCAAAGAATGGTTTTAATTGTTGTCTATTAACTTTAAACACAGGACCATTCTTTGGGTTCTCAATTTCAACTGCTCCATGAGGGAAAACATTTTTAACAATGAAAGGCCCAGTCCAACGTGACCTAAGTTTACCAGGAAATAAATGCAACCTTGAATCATACAAAAGAACTTTTTGTGAAGGTTCAAAAGATTTTCTAACAATAAATTTGTCATGAAAAACCTTCATTTTTTCTTTGTAGATTTTAGAATTTTCATAAGCCTCATTCCTGATTTCTTCAAGTTCACTCAGTTGGAGTTTTCGTAACTTGCAAGCATCATTCAAGTTTGTGTTAAATGTTTTAATGGCCCAATAAGCTTTATGTTCAATTTCCACTGGCAAGTGACAAGGTTTTCCATAAACTAATCTATAAGGAGACATTTCCCAATGATGTTTTGAAAGCAGTTCGGTAAGCCCAGAGTGCATCATTAAGTCTTAAAGACCAATCTTTACGATTTGGGTTAACCGTTTTTTCTAAGATCTGTTTTATCTCCCTATTAGCTAATTCAACTTGTCCACTTGTTTGTGGGTGATAAGGTGTAGAAATTTTATGGGTTATTCCATATTTCTTCATTAAAGTTTCAAATGGTTTGTTACAAAAATGTGTACCCCCATCACTAATAATGGCTCGAGGAATTCCAAATCTACTTAAGATATTCTCCTTCAAGAATTTGACAACTGTTTTGTGATCATTGTTTCGACATGTAATTGCCTCGACCCATTTTGAAACATAGTCTACTGCAACAAGGATGTACACAAAACCAAATGACGGTGGAAAGGGTCCCATAAAATCAATACCCCAACAGTCAAAGATTTCAACGATAAGAATGGGATTCAACGGCATCATGTTTCTTTTTGAAATAGATCCCAATTTTTGACAATTTTCACACGTTTTGCAAAATGCATGTGCATCTTTAAATAAGGTGGGCCAATAAAATCCACATTGTAAGATCTTAGCAGCTGTTTTTCTAGATGAAAAATGTCCTCCACATGCTTCAGAATGACAAAAGTTAATGACACTACTTACCTCATTGTCGGGTATGCATCTTCTCATTATTTGGTCTGGACAATATTTGAACAGATATGGGTTCATCGCAGTAAAATGTTTTCACCTCGGTTAAAAATTTTCTTTTGTCTTGAGCATTCCCATGAGGTGGCATTTTCCCTGTCGCAAGAAAATTTACAATGTTAGCAAACCAAGGTACAGTAGCAACAGAAAATAAAAATTCATCCGGAAAAGAATCATTGATAGGTGAAGTTTCAATTAATGTCTCTGTCGTTAGTCTTGAAAGATGATCAGCAACGACATTTTCGGCTCCTTTCTTATCCTTTATTGTGATGTTGAATTCTTGGAGCAATAAGATCCACCGTATCAATCTAGGTTTTGCATCCTGTTTAGTCATTAAATATCTCACAGCTGCATGGTCAGTGTAAACAAGTGTTGGAGAGCCAATTAAATAAGATCGAAATTTGTCCAATGCAAATACTACTGCAAGTAGTTCTTTCTCAGTTGTTGTGTAATTCATTTGTGCATCGTTTAAAGTCCTACTTGCATGTATATTACATAAGGCTTACCTTCTTTTCTTTGTCCTAAGACAGCACCAACGGCATAGTCACTTGCATCACACATCATTCAAAAGGCCAATCGACCCAATCGGGATTTGCATAATTGGAGCGTTGTTAAAAGTCCAATTAGTTCATCAAAGGCATTTTGACATTCTTGAGTCCATTCAAAAGAAGTGTCTTTTATTAAGAGGTTATAAAGAGGTTTAGATATAGTATTGAAATTTCTTATGAATCTCCTATAAAATCCAGCATGCCTTAAGAATAATGGACCTCTTTAACTATTTTTGGTGGAGGCAAATGAGAAATTAATTCCACTTTTGCTTTGTCCACTTCAATTCCCTTACAAGACACCACATGACCTAAGACAATTCCCGAAGTGACCATATAATGACATTTTTCCCAATTCAAATAAGACCTTTTCCTACACACTTTTAGGACTTTTTCTAAGTTTTCAAGACAATTATCAAAAGAGTTTCCAAAGACAGTTAAATCATCCATGAAAACTTCTAAACAATGCTCAACCATGTCCCTGAAAATGCTTAACATGCATCTTTGAAAAGTGGCTGGGGCATTACAAAGTCCAAAAGGCATTCTCCAAAATGCAAAAGTGCCAAAGGGGCACGTGAATGTGGTCTTTTCTTGGTCTTCAAGTGCAATGGGGATTTGATAGTCGCCTGAGTATCCATCAAGAAAGCAGTAGTGGGGTTTCCTGCTACTCTTTCAAGAATTTGGTCAAGGAAGGGTAAAGAAAAATGGTCTTTCCTAGTGACAGCATTTAATTTTCTATAATCAATGCACATCCCCCAACTAGATGAGACACGAGTTGGCAATAATTCACCCTTTTCATTTTTAACTACTGTAATGCCAGAATTTTTAGGTACTACTTGTGTAGGGCTTACCCACTTACTATCAGAAATAGGTAGATTCATATCCCACATCAAGTAGTTTGAGAACTTCAGCCCTAATGACCTCTTTCATGTGTGGATTTAATCTCCTTTGAGGTTGTTGAGATGTTTGGCATTTTCCTCTAAATGTATTCTATGTGTGCAAATTAAAGGGTTAATGCCTTTTATATCTTTTAAAGTCCACCAATTGCATTTTTATGCCTTTTAAGCACTTCTATCAACTTACCTTGTTGCTCGCATGTGAGGGATGAAGAAATTACCACCGGATATGTCTGATTCTCCCTAAGATATGCATATTTCAGTCCTTCAGGTAAGGGCTTCAATTCTAGCTTGGGAGCTTTATCTTCTTTGCTTTCATTCATTTGCCCCAATTCTTCAAATCTTGATTTTGAGCCTTTTTCCATCACCTGTGCACAATCCAATAAAGAACATATATCAGAAAGATCAGACTCCTAGTTCCATACTTAATTCTAATGAATTCACTAGCGAATTTCAGGTCCAGAGACTCCCTTTTTGGATGTGATTCCTTCCACATAGATTCAATTACCATTGGCTTCAATCAACTTCATCTTCTTCTTCATTTGGTTGTTTTGCACATATTAAAAACATTAAGTTCTATGTCATGTTCCCAAAAGATAGCTTCATGACTCCATTCCTGCAATAAATCAAAGCATTAGAGGTAGCTAGAAATGGACGCCCTAAAATGACAGGAATTGAATTACATACTTCCACTGGTTGTGTGTCCAAGACAATAAAATCCACTGGGTAAATTAATTTATCGACTTGAACTAACACATCTTCTACTACTCCTCTTGGTACTTTAATTGATCTATCAGTAAGCAAAAGAGTCACAGAAGTCGGTTTTAACTCACCTAAATTGAGTTTCTGAAAAACCGAATATGGAAGCAAATTCACACTAGCACCAAGATCAAGTAAAGCTTGTTCATTTTTATGCTCTCCAATAACACATGAAATTGTAGGACAACCTGGATCCTTATATTTCACTGTATTATTATTTTGAAGAATAGCACTTACTTGCTCGGCTAGAAAGGCCTTCTTTTTCACATTTAGTTTTCTTTTCACGGTGCACAAGTCTTTCAAAAACTTTGCATAGGAAGGTACCTGTTTGATCACATCAAGCAAGGGAATGTTGACCTTTACCCGTTTGAAAATTTCAAAGATTTCAGAATTGTGAGTTGGCTTCTTTGGTGTAGCTAATGCTTGAGGAAATGGAGGCACAGATGAGGATTTGGTTTCTTCTTCGCTAGGTGTTGGGTTGGCAGCCTCTTCCTGTCCTTTGGAGATCGATTCTTCTTCTTTCTCACAAGGATTAGGAATGTGTTTTTCAACAACCTTACCATTGCGAAGGGTCATGTCTGACTTGGCTTGGTCAAAATAATGGTTATTTGAATTCCCTGCATTTGAGTTAGATTGATCTTTGGGTTTTTGCAATGTTTGAGAAGGAAATTTTCCTTTCTCTTGGATGCTACATGTAGATGCAAATTTTGCAAGAGTTTCTGACAAATTTGCTAGTGTTTGAGTAGTTTGACTATTGAAAGTCTCTTGCTTTGTAATGAATGAATGCAATGTTTCTTCAAAGTCATTCCTAGGAGGAGGAGCATATGCATGATCATGAGAATTTTGAAAATTTTGTCGTGTTTGAAAAGGGACTTGTGAAGATTGTGCATGATTGTCATTTTTCCAGCTAAAATTTGGATGATTTCTCCAACCAGGATTATAGGTTTGTGAATATGGATTGTGATTTGGCCTTTTGAAAGTGTTAAGGCATTGGCTTCTTCATGGAGACATTCCCTAAAGGCAGGCAAAGTTGGGCAATCATCAGTAGAATGGTCATTGTCATCACAGATGTTACAGACATTTTCTTGAATAGATTTCAATTGACCACTCTTTTTCATCTCTAAAGCCTCGACTTTTCTAGCTAGGGATGCAAATTTGGCTTGAAGGTCATGGTCTTCCCTAAGGTTGTAAATGCCTCTATTGAATGTCGAGGTTGGGGCCTTGCCTGGTACCTCATAGGTGCCAGTAGTGTCCCAATTTTGTGCCTTTTCTGCCAAGGAATCTAGGAAGTCAAGTGCTTCCTCAGGGTCTTTTTCTTTAAATTCTCCATTACACATTAATTCTACTAGTTGCCTATCTTGAGGTGTTAACCCTTCATAGAAGTGTGTAACTATTCTCCAAGTTTCAAACCCATGGTGAGGACAGGCATTAAGTAGTTCCTTTATACCTATCCTAACATTGGTAAAGGGTTTCCCCTTGTTTCTGAGAGAAATCAGAAATTTGTCTTTTAAGAGAATTTGTTCTATGGGTAGGAAAAAATTTTTTCAAAAATTGTTGTTTCATCTCATCCCATGAACTGATGGAATTCGACCTCAAATTTTGTAGCCATGTTCTAGCTTTATCTTTTAAAGAAAAAGGAAAAAGCTTTAATCTAATGGTGTTTATGCTACAATTTGGGTCAGTGTAGGAGCTACATACCTCTTCAAAGAGTTTCAAGTGCGAATATGGGTTCTCCATGTCAAGGCCATGAAAAGTGGGTAGAAGTCGAACAAAACTTGGTTTGAAATTGAAATGGATTGAATCTGGAGGAGAAACTACACAAGATGGTGCACTAGTCCTTACCGGATTCATGTAGTTTCCGAGGGTTCTTCGTTGGTTTTGATCATTTTGTTGCGAACGGTTGTCCCCTTTATCCGTGAATATTTCTTCATGATTGTTGGCCATGTTTTCTAAGGAAGATGATGTTTTTCTAACAAGTCTACCACTAGATGTTCGTGACCAAATTTTCATGCAAGAAAGGGAGAAGAAAAGAGAGCAAAAGATGAACACACAAAAAATAAAAAATTTAGATCTAAGATGAGAAAAGAGAATACTTACAATTTTGCACGCCAATTTTTACCTTCCCCGGCAACGGCGCCAAAAACTTGACACATCCGAAAAAGGATTGTCTCCCAAGTATAGGAGTGTCGAAGTAATAAACCCGGTGAGACCGGGGTCGATCCACGAGGAAGGAGATTTTAGCGCTACAAATTATAAGTTAAGCAAATGTGATATGGATGATTCGAAGATATGACAAGATAATATCAACAACAGATGAGAATGATTAAAATACGCAAGTAAAAGAAATTAACACAATAATAATGAAAGCTAAGGTTAGGGGATCCGCCCTTGATATTTCAAATAAGGATAATTAACCCATTTTAGTTATATGAATTATATTTGTTTCATTACCAATATTTATACCACTTCTTGTAAATGGGTTCAAGCATCCAATGTGCCAATCATCATATGTCTACAACAAATCAAGGTTCCTAACTAGATTCGTGTCGGTAAGGAAGAACCATACATCATCTAGAAAGGATCCAAGCATTTGATATGACAAGGATTGTCGACAATGGATCAAGACCTTCACTTTACGAGTGGTGTCAAGATTGATTAAGAAATTAAATATAAATCATATTGAATAAACATTATAAGATTAAGATTATTAAGCACATATTAAGGGTTAGAGAATCCTTATTCTCATATCAAGGGTTTCACCCTTTCACCTTAGCAAAAGAGAAATTAGAAGAACATTATAATAGAAAGAAAATAAAATGCAAGAAAAAGGAAATTCATTAATAACATAAACACACAAAACACAATACAAGATCCTAGCCAAAGCCAAAATGTTCCAGCCAAGGCCAAGATGCCCTAATGGGTCACAAGGCACCTCTATTTATAGATACATCCAGGGGCAAACTTGTCAAATTACAAGGGCATAATTGTCAAATATTAGTTGTAAATATCTTTGACAATTGGGATCATTAGGCACCGACTTTGACCATCAATTTTGACATCGAAATGTTGTGAATTTTAATCACATGTCTTCATGAAAGTTGTAGATATTTCTCTCAGCTTTCTAGAACATATTGATTTGCACAATTTGGATACGTATTTTGAGAGATACGGTCCAAATACTGAGGCCTGGTCAGACTGGGCCGAGACTGTAGATGGGTTCACTTCAAGCCCAATTTTGGTCCACTAAGAGCCCGAATTTGATGATGCTTGTGAAATGCAATCTTGTAGACAATTGAATCAGCTTTCCAAAACATTAAGAATTGCACCATTCTGATCTATAAATAGAGAGTTATGCCCATTTTACCGAACCTGTAACAAAACCAAAATTAAGAAAAATTAATTCCAAAGATGCAAATGCTACAAATATGCTTACGTTGAGGAATTTAATGATACTATTAATGCAATATGATGAACTAAACTCTTATTAAACATGCATATTTAAGTGTTCATCATGTGTCCCATATTTCAAACTTGACTGTTGTAGAATCTTGTAGAGCTATCGTTTGTGACAAGAATGAAGCTCCTACAGTTACCTGAAATTATAAAAAAACCAATATGAGGTTTTTTTTTTTTCAAACAAACAGTAAGTATTTGATTAAGTCAGAAAAGGTATAAAAAGAAGTGAACATGCTATCCGACCATAGACCAAAAAATATTGAGATCTAACCTTTGCGATAAGTTTGGTATAAAAGTTGTCAAATGCTAAAAGCAAGACACAAGATATCGATCACAGATCCCAAGACAACCCCCAAAAACAACCAGAAAAACATAAAAGGACAAACAAATATGGGTATATTCTCCAGAAATAACTTCAAGGGCCTTTATGAGATCATACAGATTGTTACATTTAACAAGATAAGAGATTTTTTGAGCAGCATAATTAAAGCTCAGGGTGCAATAAAGCTGCTAGGAATCAGGAAGGTGAGATTTTAACGACATTGCCAAAATCATACCTTTGATGTTGGGTCAAATTGGCCACGAACAAAGCGAAGGACAATACAACTTTTCCCAACACCTGAATCACCTAACAGAACAAGCTGCACATAGAAAAAGAACACAAGATTAGTTGCATTCATAAATTAAAGAAAAAGATGCCATCGTTACGACAAAGCTTACCATTGTGGCTACTAATCCTATACTGCACTTCTGATTGTTTAGCAAAACACTGCAACATCTTTTTATTAACAAACACCTCTAACATTCAGATAATTCTAAAACAATTCTCACAAACAAACGTTAGAAAAGGTTTTAATCGTCTCTACAATTTCTTCTTTAGCTGAATCAGTTTTTAGATTGTCAAAAACAACTATATTTAGAAAACAATGACAACAAATTAAATATCATTTCGACAAATCCGAATGGATTAAAACAACATTTTCCCCCCATTAACTACCTTAGCACGCAGGTTTTTTGAGTCAGGTGCTCCACCATTCTCGGAATTGTTAAGTCCACTCAACTGCCCCGAATTCCTATCTGCAAACAGCAAAATTCCACAACTCAATTAAATCCATCAAATGGTTTTTCAATTCCAAACTCACTATCACCAATTCAGCTAAAATAAAGGCTGGGACACGGGTCTTCCAAAATGCATCAACAATGAGAAAGAAAACCTTAAAAATCAACCACGTTTACCAAAATGAAAACCAATTTCACAAATTCTCCATCAAATTCCAACCCTTTTTAGCTCAAAATTCAAATCAAACATCCTAGAAAACAACAATCAAAACCAAATTAGAAAGCCCTAAACCTCAATCACAAGTACCGATCCCCTGAATTCCTAATTTCACAATTCACAAACTATCCATCAAATTCCAAACTTTTCAGCTAAAAAATAAATTAAAATCAAAACCCACATACCCGAAATCCTCCGCCACTAAGTCGAATCAGTGGAAAAAAGATACTCAACGTTGGACGAAATCGTTGACTATCTGCGAACAAATTATCCAGACTATAGACGAATCAAACAACAGCCTTTCACCAAGCTGTGAAGGAAACCCTAGACTCATCGAGACAGAGAACCACGAAGAGTTCGAATTCGAATTCAACTTCAAACGTAAGTCCTTCTGCGGGGAAGAATCAGAGGAGAACTGACGACACAGAGGAGAGGTTGTTGAGGTTGGAGAATCAGCACGTTAAGAGAAGGAGGCAGTGTGAATCAACGTCGTCTCAGTCAGATTCTGAGTTTGAGTTGGAGTCAGAATCAGAATCAGATGATGGAGAAGGAGAAGACGGGGCGGTGTCGACGTCTGAAGATGCAGTATACGGGGAGAAAGTGGAGCGGAAGTTTGATTTGATGAAGTCTATTTTACGAGAAGCGTATTCGAGTGGGAAACTGAAGAACGAGGAGAAGAATGTTGAGTTTGAAGTTGCTGAGAGGAAGACTGAGTTGGTCAATTGAAATGCAACTAAAATTTCAGAGATTGGCATGAAGAAAGAACCGGCGAATTCAAGTTCGAGTGGTGTGGAAGTGAAAGGGAGTGAGGGGCCCAGGTTTAGGGACTTGGGAGGGATGAGTGTGTTGGAGGAGTTAAAAGGTGGAGGTGATTTTTAGGCCCTTTAAACGGCGATTCTCAAAACCGCCGCAAATATTTTCACATGGCATCTATCTACGGCGGTTTTTAAAAACCTCCTTAAATGGGCGTATTATTAACCCATCTTTCTTGTAGTGTCATTACCATCTATCACTTTAGGCTGCCTAGTTAATCAAGATCAAGCAATGCTTCTTTTTCATTCAAGCTTCAATTACAAGATCTAGGTATAGAGCAATTTGTCTATTTCTTCGAAATTCTCGTTTGCCTCGTATAGATGATGTCACCATGTGATCGATTTTTTTTTTCTGTCGCTGTATTGAAGATATGACTCCCTTCATTTGAACTGTATTCATTTGATTATGAACTATTTAATATGTAATTCTAGGGGTTCATCTAAATTGCATATATTATGGATTATTAACTGTTGTATCACCATAAATATACATTTTGAAAATATATCTGTCAATCTTCTATTCTGCTTATCTTATTATTTTTCTATTGGCATTTTACTGGAGGTACTTGACTAGCAAAAGGCAGAGGAGTACTTTAACATAAAAAGTTGGGACTTTATGAGTGTAAAGTTTTAATAGATCATCGTAATTTGATATTTGATATTAATTATATAATAACTAATGATAGAATTGTAATAAAATATTTCAGCCAATTTTGATGTCATATGAGTCACATAATCTTAATCAGACATTTTAGCTATTTACAGAACTATCAGATATGCATTCTTTCTCTGCCTCTCTTCTTTTTTTTTTTATTTTTTGTAAAAAGAAGATTTGCATCCGGAAACTCACGAAAGCCTTATATTAATTGCAAGTAGCAATTCCGGTAGTATATTTGATAAAATAAATAATGGGATGGATAAAAGACTCAAGATTTAATACCCCAGAGGTAGATAACCAAAAGATGCAGAGATTAGGAATGTATAAAAATTTAACTTTTATATTGCCTGATCATATGAAGGTTTGTGTTTCCGTAACACAGGAAGAAGACAAGAAAAGTTAGGGCACAATTAGATCATAGATCAAGAGAGGAAGGAGAGTTAAGGCACAAATCCAGTGATTAAGAAGGTGCGATATTTAAAAGGTATTTGTTCACTTTATTGAGAAGGTGCATGGTGGAGTGTTAGGGAGACAAAAAACGAACAATCTGAAGCCAAAACTTACCCAGTGATTTCACTGATTTCAGCTAAAAACAAGAGACCAAAGTGAGAAGCTAATGAGTGAAAGCAAAAATGAGTAAGATAACTTGATGCATGAGTAGGTAAGTCAGTGAGGCGAGCGGGGGAGCGGCTAGGGCAAAAGTGGAAGAGTGAAAACAAAAAGCACAAGATCGAAAGGAGGGAGAAAGAGTTGGAAAGGTAAAGTTTTTTATTACTTGTGCATATTTAGGAACGTGACAACTTGTAATTAAAGTCAATACAGAAAGTGACAAATATAGATAAAAACCGGGTTGAGTTTCAAACGAAATGAGTGTGGTAAGTGACGGGAAAAATTCTTGTTGTGTGAATCTTGTTCTATAAGCAGCAAGATTCTCACCCATACAGGATTTTGCAGGATGGAAGCTTTTAATTTTGAGACCATTGTTTGTTTTGCCCATTAGTTTATGCTTCTTATGTAAAGCCCATGAGATTTAATAGGCAAAACCCATTTAATTTTATTTAGCAAGCCCAGCCAATTTCTCCTTCATTGCATTATTATTAGACAAAAAAAAAATCTAGAAAAGAGAAAGGGGAGACCAGGAAAAAGAGAGGAGAATGGCGAAGAAGCCAATTTGAGGGTTGTGTGAAGAGAAAAACCAGATAATTTTCATAATTCCAAGGCAATATTAAGTCATTTTTGTATTTTCCATGCAAGAGAATTGAAATTTAAGGAGATATTTGGATGTTTTAGAATTTTTAGAGAGAGAAGATAGAGAGAGAACGAAGAACAATGATGAAATTGGAAGTATTATTCAAGGTATTTCACATTCTTGTTGATTTTTATGGAATTTGTTTGAAGGAATGTTAAGTTTTGATGATAATGATGGAAATCTAAGGTTTTGTAAACAGTAGCATTTTCGAAAATTCCTGCAATTTGTTGGCTTTGAATCTGATTTTTAAATTTATATATGTTAAAATTCACATCCTAAGGATTTGTTTAAAGTTAGAGTCACTCAAAAATGTTGAGTATGCAATTTTATATGAATTTTTGAAGTTTACTGTTTACTACTGGAAATTCAGTTTTTCCACAGAAAATCAGTTTTGGGTAAGTTATTTGAATTACCTGGAGGTCTTCAAAAATTATGATATTTGGGATACGAGTTTGTATATATGTCTAGTTTAAATCTGAAGAGTTTTGTGATTTTAGGAATTTATTATAAATTATCATGTATTTTAAAAAAGGGAGAGGTCAGTTATGGAAATGAATTTACAGAATTTTCATATCTGGAAACATGAAGATTTTGAGGTACCTAATGAACTTAGAATGATATGAAATTTTATATATTATTATATATGTATGTGTAGAAAGTTTATATAAAATTTTAGACCATTTTGACAAGTCAATTATTTATTAAAAATCAGTGAACAAGAACTGTTCTGTTTAAGAAGTTTGGAAATAGAGTTAATTAGGATTGATTGGATTAAGATATGAAGTTGAATATTGGGAATTTTAAACATTCAAGTTGATTATAAATTGAATATGATGTGATGATCTTTTTTATGATGATTAGGACAAGGAAGGATTAATTCTTTGTTGAAGGATGTGGCCAGCTAGGTGAACCGTCGATTTTGGAATCAACTGCGAGCTAACCCAGTTGTGCAACCAAATTAGTGAGTGGAAAAAATATTTTATTTTATGGGTTATAATGATTCTCTAAATGTTATTTTTATGGATATTTTAGAAAGTTTTAGACAGAGTAGAAGATTCATTTTTCTGGATAATTAAGAAATATGTTTTAGTATTTACTTAGTTATGTTTATTTAGCATTTTATAGAATTACCGAGAATTTTAGTGAATTTAGAAGAATTCAAGCTAGTTTCTATAGTATTTCTTGAGGGTAGATAGACCCATTTATTATACTTACTTTTAATTATTAAGATATTTCAAAGCTAGTTTTCAAATTGGTTGTAGACATGAATTTTAGTTTCAAAATTAGTTTTGAACAAAAATATAACATTTAGAAAGGAAAAATCAGATTTTATATTTAAAGTGCACTCTAGTTTTTTATAGAAAGTTATAATTCGTAAATTTAGAGTAAATGTTAAAGCATTGATATTTAAAGTTTTCATAGTCATTTTACTCAATGGTTTCTTAAAGTATTTAGAAATGTCCTTCTAAATATTTGTCCTGGATTAATTCAAATAATACAAATATTTTCAGTTTTACCTTGCATAAAATTTTCAGATTTTGATAAATTGCTTGAAAAGAGAAATTTTAGCATATAAAGCAGTTTTTCAATGAAATCACTTTTTAATAAAAATAAGAAAGTGCAGTTATGTTATACTAAGTTAGTACCCAGATACTGGAATAGTTATCCAGATCACTTAGACAGTGATACAGATAGAGGCCTTTAGAGCCCGTTCAGACGCACATAGAGGCTTTGGGCCGTGTGATTTGACCGTTTTAGTCCTTTGGGGGCAGCTTTGTGCATGCGTATGACTAGTATAGCAAGCCTGTGCGATGTTAAATCTCGCCAGGTACAGATAGCTCTGCCTGCGTGATGTAGATCTCACCAGGTATGAGGAGATTCATATAGCACTACCTGTGCGATGTTAGATCTCGCCAGGTAGGATTAGACAACTTCAGAGGTACTTGTTTAGTATATCAGCACAAGTTTTAAATATTCATATGAATTAAAAAAAAGAAAAGTATTCAGAAAAGAAAGATGCTTAGCAAATTTGTATAAAATTCATCCAAAATTTGTAGAAAGAATCTTACTATGATAGTTTATATACTCTCAACCGCTTCATTATTTTATAGTTTTATGAAAACTAGAGCATAATTTTTCTCATGAGTTATATAAGTCTCTTTTTTTTAAAAGAAGATTTGTACGGAAAGTTATGCATTTTGTTTTAAATCACAGTTAAATAAATGTTTTAGCATGATCATCAAGAGCATCTTTATCATATGATTGAAGATGATTATTTTATTGTTTTAAGTATAAACAACAAGAAGTAGTATTTTGATGAATTTAGTAATTCAATAGTTATTTATTTTAAAGTTTTATGATATTGTAGATGATATGAGAGTTATGGGCTATAAAGACTATTTTTTTATATAAAGCAAAGATTTATTTTATAATAATATAATTTTTTTAGATTTATTTATAAATATATCTTTATCCCCACTTACTGAGTTTTATACTCACTCTTTTGTTTTATTTTTCTTTCCTTATAAAATTTTTTTCCCCAGGTGAAAGTAAAATATAATTTAGTTAGAAAGTTTGGAGGCCTAGCCACGTGATGGTGCAAGGATCTGTTAAGGTTGTAATAGTTATATTGTTTTTTTAAAATTTTATTTGTGGTTGTAATGAGAATTATTTCAAGTTTGTTCCATAAGAAAGACAAGAATTAAAAAATAACCAGTAATCCACAGTTTTAGACATGCTTCGCCCGTGTAGTTAGAGACAGATCATGTCAACTTATGATAGTACATATGGACTGCTTTATATATAGTTGACCTGATGCAGGTCTTTAGAATAGCTTCCATTGCTCTGAATATGAATAGCAGAGTGACCTGATCATACGTGTAGGACTTTTTCTTCCAGTAAGTTTCTAGCTTGTGTTGATACTGTGAAGCAAATTTCATTCTGCGGAACTATTCTCAACGATCCGAGTTTACGTACGTGACTGCTCAAGTTTATTTCATCTATATATATATATATATATATATTTATTTATTTATTTATTTATTTATTTATTTACCAATGATGCCTGCTTAGACTCACTTGGCATCCGTAAAAGCCTGGGTTGCCATAGTCAAGGAGGGTCATGACTAATTGATATCCATCATATATTTGTTATAATGACAGGAAAAATTGTTAATCCTTTCCAAAAATTAAACGAGTTGTTCAAGATTTTGCAGCAAAATCATGTAAAGAATGCTAAATATATTCCACTACTGTTTCTTAATATATTGCAATTAAGTTATAAGTTGGAACTACCTAGACATATTCTTCTCTCTTTTCCTTTTTCTTGTTTTTAAACCGACTAGTTAATAGAACAATTAATAAAATGAATAAGCGAGAGAAAAAAAATAAAGGAATCCTCATCCACGAATAAAGGCTACCAATTATATCTCTAGTTGACTCTAACTTGAGGCATATTCGATATGGCGAGAAGTTTACATGAGATGGAAGTCACTTTACACACACACACACACACACAATGCTGCTCTGGTCCGGTTTCCCCCATTTTAATGGGTATCCAGACCTTTTTGATTTGTTGGATCAATCTTGTGGTCATAATTGATGGAGACAAACTGATGAGGCGCTTAGAAACCACCAGGCAGGGCAGCTTCTGCTGCCAAATGGCATCAGAGGAGCATTTAATGCTCTCTTTAAATCTTTGATTTTTACGGTATTTTATTGACTTAATATTCTTATATTGTCGCATAATATATATTATAATATTCAACAAAAACAATATCAATAATAAATGTACTCCATTCATTGTGGGAGCATTTCATTCATTTGAATTTATTTAAAAAAATTATTAATTTAACCTTTTTAAACTCTCAAATATATACATATATGTATAAAATATTTTCAGGATTCTTTTTTCTTTAGTCTTCTTCACAATCAATTCATAAACATGCAAGCAGCTCTTTTTGCAAGAATGAATAAAAATTTAACCTATTAAATGTATTTTTTTAGCACATCATTTTCTTTTTAAAAAAACTTTAGGATAAGTTTGAAAATAATTATCTAAATTTTTTGAAATAAAATAGATAATATCTAAAATTATTATTATAAATAAGAAAAGACTACATAAAATTAATATTGATGAGCTCATGCATGACATGCATGAGTTCTAGAATTCTGCTGAGCTCATGCATGACATGCATGGCTTCCAGAATCCCTCCCATGTGAATGCATTGAGAGTCAAATTTGTTAGGCACCTCCAATTTTGAAAATCAAAGGAAGTAGCCAAATTTGATTTGAATTTGTATGCAGAATTTTCCCTATAAATATGGGACGAATTCTGCCTTGTTTAAGCATCACAGAGATTCCAGAGAGAGTCCAGAGTCTAAACCAGAGAGTTTAGGATTGAGAGAGAGAGCCAGGAGAGCTCCAGAAATTTAGGGGAGTTTTTGTATAATTCTTGTACATTAATTTTCTCTGTTAATACAAGTAATTTTTCTCCAAATTCTGTTCTGAGTTGATCATTACACCCCAACAAATATCATTTTTTAAATCCAATATATTTGAATATGTTGTATTTCTTTGATACTATAATATCATATTATACGATAATGTAACGCGAATATTAAATTAGTAAAATATTGTTAAAATCAAAGATTTGAAGGGGTTTAATGCTCCTGTAATGCCGTTAACCAGTAAAAGCTACCTTGCTGCCTTGCCCGCTGGTTTTTAGGCGCCTCATCAGTTTGTCTCAATCAATGATGACCACAAGATTGATCCAACGAATAAAAAAGAAGGTCCGGATACTTATTATAATGTCGGAGGCTGGACCAGAGCAGCATTGAATATATACAGGAAAAAGAATATTCTCATACCAGACTTTTTTATATAAAATTTGATATATTTTTTTAATCACTGATATATAAAATCTACTGATTGATAAATTTATTGTATTAAATATCATTTATTAACTTTCAATCTCAACCATTAGATTTTATGGTATCAATACTTAGAAAATTGTGTCAAAAATTTATGTTAAAATATCTCCTATATATCTGTCTCTGTCTGTGTGTGTGCGCGCGCGCGCATGTGTGCGTGTGCGTGTGTGTGTGTGTGCGTGTGCGTGCGTGCGTGCGTAGCGCGCGTGTGTGCGTGTGTGTGCGTGTGTGCGTGTGTGTGCGTGTGCGTGTGTGTGTGTGTGGGGGGGGGGGGGGGGGGGGTGTAGGGGATTTTTTTAACACAAGATTTTTGACATAAAAGTAGACATAATTTTCTAGCTATTGATCTTTGAAATCTAATAATTAAGATGACCGATGAGTTTGCAGTATTAATACCACTTGTTGACTTTCAATGTTAGCCATTAGACTTTATGAGATCAATGACTAGAATTTTATGTTAATAAATTATGTTAAAATTTTATCTTAAATGATCCATTTTTGCGCGTGCACACACACGTGTGTGTATGTATATATATATATTAAAAGGAAAAAGGCTAATTCAGAATTACCGATAACTAAGGGTCTATTCAGACCAAATTTAAATGTGGAGTAGCTCATGACTTTTTCTAGGATTATTAGCTGTCACTTTTTTGGTTTTGGATTTTCGACATATCAAGTCATCTTGCATATACAATTACTACTAGACTCAAGCTTTCGGAGTCTACACACTATTATATGTTAGTCAATGATAAAATAGACCCAAGTTCTTCTTTTATGTGAAAGCGACGTTGAATGACTAAATTAAATTGACTTATTAATCGGTTATTGTATGTCTCAAATCCATTGTCTTAGTGTCCATCACGATCTTCCCAAAAGAAAACTTCCACAAATAATGAGCATAGAACTCAAGAAATTAAGGGAAAAATTTCAAGTACAATCACTTTTGTGGTCGGAGTAGAGCATGTGAAGCTCGAGCCCCGTGATAAATATTATTAATCAATTCAAGTAGGACCAAAAAAAAAAACGCTTTATAATAAATGTTGCTTGATAGAAAATGTAGGCCAACGTATATAGAGAAAGGTACTTTTTTGGTTTTGGTTAAGAGATGCAAATCAAAGGAATAGCTAAACTTTAAGGGGGAAAGGGATATTAAGAGCATAAGTGAATAGTATGAAAGTGAAAATCAAACCTATCTTCCAAAAGGAAGCGAAACATTTGTTTTAACAGGGCTGTGTCCCTCTTTAAGTACAAAAAACATTACATGAGGATACACACCTGTCTCAAAACCATAATCACCGAGGGAACTTAAATCTTGAAAACATAGACACAATACCACATTGAATACATAATCATATTGGAAACTTAAACATTGGAAAATTAGATATAAAACCACATTGGAAACATAAACATACAGGACCACATTGAAAATATAAGCATATAGGACCATATTGAAAATATAACTTGTATCATGAAAACACTAAAAGCGAGCTGTTTTATTAAATGATCCAAAAGTTATTGTCTAGGTTGTAGGGGTCTTGTGAATCTTGGAAGTAAGGGAAATATGAAGCCTAGGTTGATAGTTATGGTTGGGGCCAACTATTGAGACTGAGTTGTAAAAATTCTCTTGGAGCATGTTCTGAGCTTTCACCTCTCTCTACATGCTTGTGAGTTGAATAGTACACAGTCTTATAATGCCTTAATTGTCGAGTATATTGAGAAGGATATTGTTCCTAAGGGGCATCTTCTTAGATGGAGGGCCAAATTTATGGAGGTATTCTAGGTTTAATTTCATAGATTCTTCTTTGAAATTCTTAGAATTCACAAGGACAAAATTCCTATTGTTGAGAAAGGTTGTAAGGAAACTTTACAAATCTTTGCAATCTTACATTGTAATCATTAAACAGCCTCTAAATATAAAAATTATGATTAATCTCTATATCACGCACTGTACAAGGTCAAATAAACAGAAATATACGAGATCTTCTAAAGAAAGAGCTAATTCAGAAATTCAGACAAACTAAGGGCTAAAGGATCGATGGAAATAAAGTATAAGGCGTGGCCTTTCATTATACGCGTCTGTCAATAAACCTACCCATATTCTTTGATCAATATATTGGCAGAGATGGACCTCCAGAAAATTAGTGGCAGACAACATTTAATCGACTTATCTAGCACCACTTGTGCCTCAACTAATTTTGGAGTTTTCATTTCCCGTAACAAGGCCGGTAGTTGGAGGTGAAAATGTGTGGCTTGCATGTAGATTATGAGGCAGATGTGGAAGGGTTTAACAAAATAACAACTGATCAAGCTCTTGAAAGAGTTTTGAAGCTCTATAGAATATTATAAAAATTTGTTTCATGTTTTCTTGTCTCTCCTTAATTGCTTGGCATTCATGTCATTAATTGGAAAATAAATTAAGGTATATTTATGGGTTATTAATTCTCCCTTTATTTAGTCATACGTTCACTGCAGCTAGCCAAAAAGTGATTTGACAATAAGGTGATCAATGCGTCTTAATACTCGTCGGATACATGGCAGCACACAGTGAAATCTCCCAATTTTTTTAACAAAAAATCACTATTTTGAGGGAAATCAATTATTCCTGGTGACACATCATATGGTTCATTCTTTTTCATGTATTATAAATATCTAATTTATTCGCGTGCAGTCATTACTTATAGTCTTTGTTTGTACTTAAATTTGCATGACCTAAATTTAATACAAATCTAAGAAAATAAGTTAATTGTTGCTGGTGCATCAGCTTCCGTGCAAAAACAAGAAAATTGCTATCATTAATGGTGTCGGTAAGGTTTGCTGGCTTCAATGCCTAAGTCAGTGATTAAAAAAATATGTATTTGGATAAAAATATGATTATATTGCTCTGTTAGAGTAACTTACCTCCAGATTCCTTTTGTACGTATTTACATGTGTGTTTGAGTTAGTTCTAACCTTAATCACGGGCAGTAAGTGTTCTATAACCGCCATTTGATAATGGGAGGATGTCTAATTGACCTCAAATCGTGTGAACAGGGGTTAGAAGTCAGATATGGATGTTTCCCATGTTGTAACATGTAGCAAGCGGGCTCAATCCCTACCTTTATAGTATTGGATGATGGCTTATGGCCTTTGTGCGCCATCTTCTGTTCTGTTATGCGCAAGTAACGCGCCAGAGATAACATGTCTTTGACTTGTTCGTCATCAGGCTTGGATTTCCTGCTGGGCTTAACTTTATATTCTGGCCCAGAATCTCTTGGACTTTGCTCATTTGGTTGATAATATTCTCAGGATTCCAGACTTGGACTGATAAAATTATCTCCAACAGTTTTGATTCAATTTTGTTTTTTCTTTTGGCATCCAAAACATCTTGTGCTATCAGAAAATTTGATGGACGGTTCGGCGTGGAGTTGTAGTGAAAAAACTGAAGGTCTTGAATTTTGTTCTAAAAGCAGCAGCTTTCTTACCTATACAGGATTGTATTTTACTTGCTAGTTTATATTGTTTGTGATTGCTCTAGATATGAAAAAACAGAGTGGCCTAATCATGCATGTTCTACTGTTTCTTCTATTGAGATTTTGATTGTGTTGATGCTGTGAAGCAAATTTGATTTTTTAATCATCGTTCTAAGTGATCTGAGTTATTGCGTAAATGACTGAAAAAAGTTTAACACATTATTGTCCTCTTACGTTTACTTTAAATATAGGCTAGCTTCTTAACTCATATGGAGGCCTAAGAAGTGACTTGAAGCTTTTTCCTTTGATGCAAAAGGTTTGACCCCCAGCTTCAATTACTTATTTCATTTTAGATTCCTTTATTTCATTCCAAGATCCAATCCATGCCTATCTGCTATGGGTTGTAACAGTAACCTATATATTATACTATCTATGCACCATTATAAGCCCAAGATTTGACACGTATCTTATTGATGTGAGATAGCTAGCAATTACTATGTATGAGTTTTGATGATGTCCTTGAACCATTCTAGATTTTTATCATTGACTTAATTCTCCTGTTGTATAACTTTTCCTAACGAACATTTATAATGCATCTTAATAATAGGCTCTGCTCCTTGCCCTTCACAAAGTTGTAGGCCTCTGACGAGCAAGCAACAGAAGTCTCTGATGTATGCATATGAACCGGCCCGCTTGTAGCTTTTGCTTTGAGCTTCTGAACGTATTGCGACTTGTTACCTACAGTTCTCTTATGTGATATTTTGCTACAAATTACATTGCACGATTATTTTTAATAATTATATGCATATCCTATGCGTGAAAGTCATAAATTTAATTGACATGATAGCAACTGGCATATACAGCTTGGAATCTACACCGCTAAGAATGTAATCGAGGAGCTAAAAGAAGCTCAATATGATTTCATTCATGTTTCAAGTGGTTGGTGCCAAAAATTCTATGTATATACTGTTATTTAAAATATGGAATTTTAGAAGTCTAATTTATGGATTAATGTATTATTCAATCAATGCTAGCTTCTCTTCAGCCTAATTGACAGTAACCAAACTCATATGGCCAATGCCCTGGGTAACAGAGATATCTGGCAATTCTGCATGTCTACATGAGATAGCTACTTTGGAGTACGTAACTAAAAAAGTTAGGGCTAGCATGTAAGGTTTTTATGGATCATTTTAAATTGAAATTTCATATCAATTAATAAGTAATGACAGAATTGTAATGTAATGCTTTAATTAGACATTTAGCTATTTACAGAATCATCAAATATGGATCCCTTTTTGGCCACCAAGTGAATACAATAAGAATTACAAAACGAATATGCCCACCAAGAAAGCTTGCATACAACTTAAAATCAAGTTGTTTATTAAAAATTATTATTTATAGAGAATTACATTGGACCCCTATTATTTCACAAACCTGGGAAACCCCTTGGGTTTTCAGAAACTGCCGAAGGCCCCCCATCCGTTAGCTTCCGTTCAGTCAAGTTGTCAGGAGCATTACAAAGTCAATTTAGTTGAAAGAATGAAATATAACGATTTGAAGTCTGTGTTTTAAATTAATAAAAAAATCTCAAATAAAAATTAAACTATATATATTTATTTTTTTGGTCTCTCCCCGAAGTTTCATCCTCATCTCCATCTCTTTCTTAATCCTCCATCATCCATTCATGATACTGAAACTGAACCATGAACTCAAAAGCTTTGTCACCAGAGAATAAATCAAATACTACCAAATCACTCCGTCGCACCGAACACCATCCATCTCCGACGACTATCCCTTCAATTCTATAACCATCACCGTATAACTGCATCTCTTCAAGAACCAAAACTCTCCGCCGCCAGCACTACAACCACTCCCTCAACAAGTGGCGGCTCACAGCCACAATATATCAATCATTTTTACATGTCTATAAATCCCTAAAAATTTTCATCACAAAAAAACCACCATAACAACTAAACCGTTCTAAGCCTTTGCCATTGAAAAGCGCACTCCACCACAGCTTTTTTTTTTTTGGATCAATCCAACATGCCAACTATTGCCGACTACTGCCCATGACTGACTGTCGCTGAGTTTGGGTTTGATGCAAAGGCAGTGGCGTTTTAACTTTGGTTTTTATTTATTTTTTTTCTAATTTTATCATTGGATTTTTATTTGAGATTGTTAATGAGTTTAGGTCGTCAGAGAGAGAAAAAAAATTGCAGAAGAAAGAGAACAAAAGAAGGAGAATAAAGAAAAGGTGGATAGAAAAAGAACACGAAAGAGGTAGGAAAAGACAAAAACAAAAGATGGAGAGAGAAAATGAAGCAACGTGCGCAGGGAGAGGAGAGTAACCAAAAAAATAAATAAACAAATAAATAAAATAAAATGGAGAGAGAAGATGAAGTTACATGTGGTTTGTGTTGCTGGACTGTGGTCCATATTGTTAATCTTTCTTCAGTCTTCTTTAGTTTCCAAGATTTTCATTTGATTTTTTTATTTTTTATTTTATTTTTCTCTTCATCTACATGTCACAGGCTTAGTTTTTTACAGTGAAATTATCCGTGCGACACTTGAATAACTCATATCCAAAGTTACTAAGTAAACCTTGTAACTTAGCTTGTCCACTAGAGAAGAAGCTTTTAAAGTCAAGATCTTTGAGTTTAGAGCTTTTTAGCAAGAGAAGGGAGGTATTGAAAGATAGAGACAAAAGTTGCTAACAAGAATATTTTGTATTACACTAGAATTTTTACTAATGACTTAATTACAACTTGGTTTATAAATGAAGCTTAGAGAGGTGTTTACACTAATCCTCCCCCTAAATGGATGATTAGGATTCAATACATCTAAGGGTCAATATTAGCTATCTAGAATCATCACCTAAAATATCTAAATATTTACATGGAGGATTTTACCACATGTGCTTGCTAGAGACTTCTAGAAAATGGGCTAGGACCTTCTAGAAACTAGACCAAGCTTGCACACATTTGGGCCTAATTTGGCAAGCAATTTGGGCGAGCTGTGACATCCTCCCTCGCCAAATCTCACGACGTCCTTGATGCGTTCTAGTGCTTATAGAGTTGGAATGCTCCTCAAATTGTCATAAGGTGTCTTTGAGCTCCCAACTAGCCTCGCTGTTTGGAAGGTTTGTCCACTTTACTAAGTACTTGGTGTAGGGTAAAACTTCTCTCCTTTTATTATTCATTTCACAAGGATGCACTCCACACCTTTGTCGAATTCAGTGACAACAGTGGTTGCTGCTCTCGTGGACTCGCTTCTGCTTAGGTCTTTTGTGTCCTCATGATAAGGCTTAAGAAAGCTCACTGGACTTTGGGGGGCAACTGTACTTGGTAGGAGACCTTGCCTACTCGCTTGACAATGAAGAAAGGACCTCTATACCTTCGTAGCAACCATTTATGCATGTTGCGTAATCTTTTGAATTGTTGGACCAGTAGCTTAATAAGCATCAAGTTCCCTTCCTCGAATTTGAGGTGTCGTCTCCTTGTGCCCGCCTATTTCATCATCTTTTTAGCGGCCTTGTCTAAGCACGCTCGTGCATCAGCTTGCTCATGCCACTCTCTCGCAAGCTTGTAGGCCACTGGGCTTTTTCCTTCATATGTTGAGGCAACGACAAAAGGCCTCATAGGTTGTCTACCGGTTATAATTTCGAATGAGCTCTTACTGGTGGCCTCACTTTTTTTTATGTTATATGAGAACTAGGCATTATCGAACAATTTTGCCCAATCTCTCTAATGAGCGCTTATGTAATGCCTTAACTATAGCTCCCAAAGGCTGTTAATGAGTTCAGTTTATCCATCAGTTTGGGGATGGAAGCTGGTTGAGAAGTTCTAGTCAGTTCCCAACAATTTGAAGAGTTCTCCCCAAAAGCGACCTGTGAAATATGGGTCACGATCACTAACTATGTTCTGTGGAACTCCTCATAACTTTACCACATTCTTGAGGAATGCTTGTGCAGCTTCATCTGCAGGGCTGTCTACTGAGACTGGTATGAAGCTGGCATACTTGCTTTATCAATCAATTACCACCATGATGCTTTTATACCCTTCAAATTTTGGTAAGGCCACAACTAAATCCATCGACACACTTTTCCATGGCCTTTCCGCAATGGGTAAGGGTTCTATTAACCTTGTTGGATGTTGGTGCTCAATCTTGTCTTATTAAAACACTAGGCAAGTCCGCACATAGGCCTCCACATTTTTCGCATGAGTGGCCAATAATAGGAAATTTGGATGAGTGCAAGGGTTCGTGCCATACCTGAGTGGCCAGGCCACTGAGAGTCGTGGCACTCCTTGATGATCTCCTTCCACAAATTATCATGTGTTGGTACAAAAAGACAGTTTTCAGTTGTGAGGAGTAAGCCTTCATCCATCCAAAAGTGTCTTGTCGTTCCCTCACTAGCAAGCTTTAATAGGTTCTTGGCTACGGGCTCGTGCTCTAAACCTTCTTTGAAGCAGACGATTAATACACTTTGTGGTCGACTTATGCTCAGTGTTGCAAATTCTGCCTTGCGACTTAATGCATCAGCTATTACATTCGCCTTGCCAAGATTGTACTCGAGCCAGTAGTCTAATTCGACCAAGAAGTCTTGCCATCGTTCTTGCTTGGGGTTTAGCTTCTTTTGCGTTTGGAAGTAGCCCGTTGCTGCATTATCAATCATGATGACAAAGTGTAAGCCAAGCAAGTAGTGATTCCAAACCCTTAGGTAATGGATGATGGTTATCATCTCTTTTCTTAGACTGTGTAACACCGCTCCATGTCACTTAGTTTGCGGCTCTCGTACGTGATAAGGCATCAATCTTGCATGAGAACACCCCCAATGGCAAATTCTGAGGCATTCGTATGCATCTCGAACGGTTAACATTTGACGATCTTAGATGTGTCGATATCAATGGTTACTCATTATTTCGATGAATCATTTCTTTGGACAGAACATTGAACCCATTTCATATGATGGGAGTTGCCACTGTATTGGGCGCTACTCTACTATACGCTATCCATGGTGCTAGTTTGTGCGGTCCGGTAGTACCAACATAGATTCTTTTGAAATTGCCTTCTTTATCTCTTTGAAGGCATCTTGGCATTTTTCGATCTAGTGCCATGTGTAGTTCTTCTTGGATAGGTCTGTTAGAGGGGCAGCCTTGGCTAAATAATCCTTGATGTTTACCACCCCAAGGAATGATCATAGCTCTGGTACTTTGGTATGAGGCTCCTATTCTTGAATTGCCTTCATCTTTGCTAGATCCATCATGGGTCTTCCATCCATATCTGATGGCCAAGGAACTATACCTCTTATTGAGCAAAGTAACATTGGTTCTTCTTGACGTAGAGTTCATTTTTGCTAAGCACTTGGAAAACTTGCTTGAGCTGTTACACGTGCTCTTCAAGGGTCATGCTATACACCATAATATCGTCCAAGTATACCAACACGAATTGATCAAGGTAGGGATGGAATAATTTATTCATGAGGGTACAAAAAGTGGCAGGTGCATTGGTAAAGCTAAATGGCATGACTAGAAATTCGTACGCATCATACCTTGTCATGCATATTGGCTTTGGTTTGTTACCCTTGCCAACGCGCACTTGGTAGTAACCCGATCATAAGTCAAGCTTTTAGAAATAACAAGCCTCCCCAAGTTGATGAACAGCTCCACAATCAAAGGTATCGGGTACTTATTCCTGATGGTGATCTTGTTAAGTACACGATAGTCGATACACATTCAGAGAGATACATTCTTCTTCTTTTAAAAGAGGACAGAAGCATTGTATGGAGCTTTTGAGGGCTGGATGTAGCCGACATTAAGTAAATCTTGGAGTTGCTTTTGTAACTCCTCAAGTTCAAGTGGCATTATACGATAGGGCGCCATGGTAAGAGGTTTAGCACCTGGCTTTAACTCAATTTGGTGGTCCACCTTTCGTCTTCGTGATAGCTTTTTTGCAAGCTCTTAGGGCATGACATCCTTATATTCCTCAAGGATGGCCTAGACCTTCGAGGGTGTTAGGTCCTTGGCAATAGTAGTGTCTTCTCTATCAGTCAATTCCGGAACACTATAAGGAAGCTTGGGTTCTTCCTTATTTCTTATTTGAATTGTAATGCGGATAACGCCTTACTCTCGACCCTGGATGTGCTCTCCGTTACAACCATACATGGTCAACTCCTATCAAGGATGTTAAAGGAGTTGGAGGCTAGTATGGGGAAGGCATGAACTTGGTCGAAGAATTTCATACCTAGTACCGCTTAGAAGTCATCCATGGGAACGATGGAGAAATCAAGGTTCCCACTCCATGCACCAAGTTAAACTGATGTAGACTTAACAATGCCCACAATTGGCTTGGCGGGTAAGTTTACCATCTTGATTATGCCTCCTCCATTGATATACCTGAGGCCTAGCCACTCGGCTTCTTCAATAGAGATAAAGTTGTGCATGGCTTTGGTGTCTAACATCACACACACATTTCTACCATTGATTATGGCACTTACATAAATTAGATCCTTCTTGGTGTGTACAAGTCTCCTGAGTGCGCCAATCATGCAAAGAGAAACTGATTCTTCATCTTGCATCCCCTTATGTTATGCAACTAAGGCATTGAAGGTCTTATGCTTTGGGCAGTCACATACCCAATGAAGATCGTCACAAATGAAGCAAGAACTTTTAGGCTTAGGGGCTTTGGACTTACCTCCACTAGGCTTGTAACGTTTGTCACCTTATGAAGGTTTGTATGCATCACCTTCCTTACGACCCTGGTCCTTCTTTGTGTTTCACTCTCCCCCACCTTTGCTATGTTTGGCCTTTTTTTCCTTGGACTAGGATATGTAATTTGTGAGCGATTCGACTGCGGTTATGGCTTCGTCAAGATCTTGCACGCCACGCCTCTCAAGCTCGACCCTTGTCCAATCTTTGAGACTATCAAGGAATTAAAAGAGAGAGTTTTTGTCGGACATATCCTTAATTTTTAAGATTATTATGGTGAACTCCTTGATATAATCTCAGATGGTGCCAGTTTGCTTCAAACAGCAGAGGCGACCCCTTGCCTTATTTTTGGCATTGTTCGGAGAGAAGTAATTTCGAAGCTCTCTCTTAAAGTCGTTCTGTATGTGGATGGAACAAACGTCTCTGCCCGCGTCGCTATGCCTACGATGCCACCGTGGTTGGGCTGCATCACAAAGGAATGTTAGTGTAATGTTGATTCTTAAAGCATCGTCTTGGACACCTTTGGCCTCGAAGTACTGTTCAAGGCCAAACAAGAAGTTCTCAACCTCAGTGGCATTGCGAGCGCCTAAGTATGTGGCAGGAGTATGCACTTGCATGTTGCTCAACCCGCTAGTGCTAGAAGAAGCTGGACTAGCAGGATGACATCTATGTTCCCTTATGGACGAGGCTGAGGTTGCACCTCGCAACTAGGGGCTTACTTTTCCCCCAAAAGCTCAATGTCCGATGCCATGCTCTTGTGCTCGAAACTCAATCTGATCAACAATCTAGAATAGTAGTAAGTGTTGGTACGATTTAACATACACTAGGAAAGCTTCCAGGAAAGGCTGGAAAGGTCACAAATGGTCCCCGTTAAAATCCAATCTCCTTGGCTCTTATCGTCTTTTTGATAAAGCTTTCCTAGATATGTATAAAACCACACCAATAACCACTTACTATCATAAATTAGGCTTTGATGCCAACTGTCACAAGCTTCGTTTTTTGGCAGCGAAATTACCCAGGCGGCACTTAGACAACTCATACCCAAAGTTGCTAAGTAAGCGTTGTAGTTTAGCTTGCCCACTAAAGGAGAAGCTTTTAAGGTTAGGATCTTTGAGCTTAGAGCTTTTTGCAGAGAAAAGAGTTATTGAAATATAGAGATAAGAGTTGCTCACAAGAATGCTATGTATTACACTAGAACTCTTACTAATGACTTGATTACAACTTAGCTTATAAATAAAGCTTGGAGAGGTATTTATACTAATCCTCCTCCTAAATGGATGGCTATGATTCAATACATCCAATGGTTCATATTTGCTATTTAGTATCATTACCTAAAATATCTAGATATTTACATAGAGAATTCTACCACATGTGCTTGCTAGAGATTTCTAGAAAATGGGTTAGGACCTTCTAGAAACTAGGTCAAGCCTTGCACACATTTGGACCTAATTTAGCAAGCAATTTGGGCGAGCTGTGACATAAAGTAAGAAAATTTATTTTGCATAATTTTCTTTAATTTTTTTTGAAACTCATAAAATAAATTATACCTTTCTTTCCCTTTTGTTTTGGATATTAAAATTTTGTCTAATATTATCATTTAGATATTAATATTTAAGTTAATATTAATATCTTTTTTTAATTATTTTTTTTCGTTTTTGTTCAGTAGAACAAAAATTAATATTAGCCAGTATTTATGTTAATTTCTTTTTTCAAGTTAATATTTAAGCCAAAGCTAGAGCAGAATTGGAACTATTGTTGGATATGATAAGATGGTTAATTCATTTAAAACATGGGCAAATTAAATTAGAGGTTGATTTATGGATAAACTAGGTATAAAAGAATAAAAATATTTCTTTTACCGTAAACAGTCATATTCCATTCAATTTACTGCAATTGGTTAACAAGCATCGGTTTTTTTTTTTTTTTGTAATTTCGCAAGAGTCTTTGTGGACAAAATAGGAAGGAAAGTATAAAAAACTTTTACTTTTAATCCAAATTTTAAAAAAATTAATATTAAAAATCTGAAATCCTGTAGAGATTGCCTGTTGCCATGCCCATTAGTGAGAATCTCTCCACGCAACAGAAAGGCCCCTTGCCCTAACCATGTACAATTTCTTTTTGCTCTCTTTCTCAATTGAAAAGCTCTATAACATTGAATTATCACAAAGTCGTTCAATCAAACTTGATAGCAAAATCTAGTTATTTCCTCCACTTTAATAGAATTCGGTTTTTGTTATCGGCACATCACTAGCATTGAGGAGTGTTTTATTATAGGCTCACAAATTTTACAATTTACATCAAAGAAGATAAAAGTTTAATTGACCAAAAATAAATTCTAGTTCCAAGGATGTTAATTGATTATCGAGATGTTTGTTGGATGATTATAAAGAAATTTGCTTACCACAATACCATTGTTGATGATGATGGGGTTGTGGCAAAGATGAAGATAAAGATTGATGAAGAGAAAATCTACAAAATCTAGAAATTCCTTCACAAGCCAAGCAAAACCTCTATTGCTTGAAGTAAAAACTTTACTAGAAAATTTCCAAAACGATTACAACCCAAAAATTGAGCCAAAAGCTATCCTTCTCTAATAATCGAGGCAATATATACTAACAGATTGGACCAATGCAAGATTGAAATATGTAAAGTGAAAAACTAAAGAAAACAATAAAAAGTTCAACTCTTTATCAATACAAAATAACAAAACTAAAATAGAGCAAATGAATGGAGTCCATTATTCTCATCATTCCATCCCTCCTTTGCTAAGACATTCGACTCGAGTTATTGAATGAGAATTGGTGCATCGTCAGGGGGAAAGTAAGGGTAAAAGTCTGCAACATTGAATGTGGAAGAAATCTTTAAGGAAGCAGAAAGATTAATCACATAATCATTGTCCCCAATTTTCTTTAGAATTTGAAAAGGACCTATTTTCTTAGCCTTCAACTCGTTATAAGTGCCTAAAGAAAAACATTCTTTTCGAAGGAACACCATTGCCATATCTCCTTCTTGAAAAACTTGTTGCCTTCAATAGGGGTCAGCTGTAGCCTTATAAGCAGTATTCGAGTGTTGCAATCTGGTATGAACATCTTCATGAAGCTTTAAAAACTGCTCAATTAATTCACTAGCCTTTTTGCTTCTAGCTTGTGGAATGGAAACTAAATCAAATGTATGATTGGGAGGTTTAGTGTAAACTACGGCAAATGAAGCACGACCAGTTGAGCGATTCTTCATGCTATTATAAGCAAATTCAACTTGAGGAAGCATGGCATCCTACTGTCTTAGGTGATCTCCAGCAACACTACGAAGCATATCACTAAGAGTTCGGTTCACCACTTCGATTTGTCCATTGGACTGCGGGTGATAAGCACTACTGAATTTCAAATCTGTTTTGAGTCATCTCCAAAGCTCTCCCTAGAAGTGGCTGATAAATTTGACATCTCGATCACTGACAATGGACTTAGGCAGCCCATGTAAGCACACGATTTCATGAAAGAACAAGTGTTCAACATTGCTAGCATCAGCTATTTTCTTACAGGGTAGGAAATGTGCCATTTTAGATAGTCGATCCACCACAACAAAGATAAAGTCAACCCCTAGTTGAGTTTGTGGCAAGCCTAGGACAAAGTCCATTGATAAATCCTCCCAAATTGATTGTGGGATTGGAAGAGGAGAATACAACCCGATATTTTGATGTCTGCCTCTCGAGCTTTGATAGACTCCACAATGCTTAACAAACTGGTTTACTTCTTTACACATGTGAGGCTAGTAAAAACGTTCTTCAAGTAAGGCCAAAGTCTTTTCTTTACCAATGTGTGCAGATAGCCTAACAGAATGTAATTCTCTCACCAAATATTCCCTCATTAATGAACAAGGAATGCATAATTGATTGCTTTTAAAAAGGAAATCACGCTGAATGTGATAATCATGGTGTTGTTCACGCTGGAGACATTGATTCCAAATGACTCCGAAATCTAGATCATCTGCATAAGTATCTTTGAGGGAGTCAAAACCATCAATTTATGTCTTTAAAATGGTGAGGAAGCTACTACGATAGCTCAAAGCATCAGCCACTTTGTTTAAACTTCCCGCTCTATGTTTAATAACAAAGGTAAATCGCCGCAAGAACATCACCTAATAAGCATGCATTCTACTAACATTCTTTTGGGAGTTTATAAATTGAAAAGTTTGGTGGTATGACAATAGGAGAAATTATTTGCCAATGAGATAATGATCCCAATGTTGAAGAGCTCTCACTATAGCATAAAATTCTTGTTCGTAAATTGCCCTTTTTTGCTTGGCCTCAGATAATTTTTCACTAAAAAATTCAATTAGCTTATTGTCTTAAGAAAGTACTGCCCCAATACCAATCTTACATGCATTAGTTTCCACTACAAAGACTTTCTCAAAATTAGGAAGAGCCGAAAATAGTGTTGAAGTTAACTTTTTCTTTATTAAAGCAAAACTAGATGCTAGTGTAGAACCCCAATCAAACTTGCCTTTTCTTAGACAATTAGTAATTGGAGCCACAATCGACTTGAAATCTTGAATAAATCTTCCATACAAAGTAGTGAGACCTATGAAACTTCTTAACTCAGTCACTGTAGTAGGCTTTGGCCAATCATTGATGGCTTTTTACTTCTTGGAATTTGCTTGTATCCTTTTAGAACTGATCACAAAACCCAAGAATACTAGTCTTTCCATCATGAACTCATACCTTTTAGTGTTTACATATAGTTTGTTATCTTGAAGTGCTTGAAGGGCAACCTTTAAATGATTCAAATACTCTTCATTAGACCTGTTAGAGACTAGTATATCATCAAAGTAAACAAGAACAAAATGACTAGTGAAAGTCTTGAGTACCTCCGTCATCAATTGCATAAAGGTACTAGGGACATTACAAAGACCAAATGGCATCACTTGCCATTCAAACAAGCCATCTTTAGTCTTGCATGCAGTTTGCCACTCATCTCTTATCGAATTCGAATTTGATGATATCCACTGTGCAAATCTAATTTAGAAAATACACTAGATCCCCTAACCTATCAAGCGTATCTTCTAATTGTGGAATTGGAAACCTATACTTGACAGCAATCTTATTGATGGCTCTACTATCAATACACATTCTCTAACTCTCGTCCTTCTTAGGCACTAATAAGGTTGAAACCGCATACGGACTAAAGCTGGGTCTTATAAGCTTTTTGGTAAGTAAATCATCAACAATTTCCTTTAAAATCTAACGTTCCTTGGGGCTCATCCAATAATGGGGCAAGTTTGGAAGACTGGCCCCTGGTATAAGGTCAATGTTATGCTCAATATCCCTTTTTGGAGGCAATTCTGCAGGAAGTTCAGGAGCAGTTAACTCACTAAATTGGTTGAGTAAATTGCAGATTTCTAAAGGGTACTGATGTTGAGAAATCCCTTTATTTTGCCTCTTGTTGCAACTTGGAGTCCGGAAGAGCTAGCAACAAAGGTTGATCTCCCAATTTTGCAAGTTGCTTACTAACTTTGTGAGATAAAGGTAATAAGACTACCCTTTTACCACTCCACTGAAAAGAATATATATTTTCCTTTCCTTTATGAATAACATCTCTATCGAAGTGCCAAAGCCTACATAACAACAAATGGCAGGCATCCATTTCCACTACATCACCAACTAACCACATCCATATAGGACTTTTCAATAGAAAATGGTAGTTTACATAATTCAAAGACCTTGCTTTCCATACCCGTCTTAATCCATCCAATTTTATAGGGTCTAGGATGTTTTTCTATTTGTAATCCCAAGGCCTTAACTACAGATTTTGAAACAATGTTTTCAGAAGAACCACTATCTATTATAACATCACAAACACAGTTTGTTGATAGTGCACCTAGTACGAAAGATTGAGTGCCTTTGAGTATTACTAGGTTCTGCAAGCAATAACCTCTCAACTATGCAATAGGTTCCCCTTCATCACCTTCCAAGAACTCTTCTTCTTGTCTAGCTCCCTCTTTAACATTGATATCATCTTCAAGGTTCTCAGAATCTTATTTTTTAACAATATTGATTTGCTTGCGTTGACGACACTCATTGGATTTGTGACCCACTTGATTACATCGATAACATTTGCCCACAATAGGCCGAGCATAAGGATTAAGGAATTTAGCTTGATTCTTCTTTGCAATTTTGCTTGAATTAGTCGCAGCATTTGAACCTTTTTTGGCATGAGTTTGTTGTGAAAATGTTCCAGTAGATTTAGAGACATCCTAAGAGTTTACAGTGAATAGCTTTTTAGCACCCTGAACTGCTTTGTTCATGCACCTTAACATATGCGTCTCAACTGTGGAAGCCAAATTAAACATATCACTTGAAGTCCACACTTGAGATAATTCCAGTTTTTCCTGTTATTCTTCAGTAAGACTTCCAATATGCCTTGCAATCTAATGATTTTCGGTCTTAGCAATATTAATAACTGTGATCCCAACATGTGAAATTTATCTGTATATTCTTTCACACTATGGCCAATTGCAATTAAGATAACGCAAAAATAATTTTTGTGAATAGTTTGTAGGCAAAAATCGAGAAGTTGGCATTTGTTTCATTCGAGGCCAAGTAGTAATAGGTGTCTTCCCTTCTAACATCCTATTATTTTGTACTTGTTTCCACCAGGCATAAGCTCGCTCACATAACTTATAAGATCCTAATTTCACTTGCAAATATTCAAGTGGCTTCATGCCATCAAATTAATCCTCTACAATATCAATCTAGTCTAAGAATTCTTCAATATGTGCAGATCCATCAAACATAGGCAACTCCATTTTAAATTGAAAATTAAGAGCAGGATTATGTGGAGTTTCAAAACGAACATGAGAACGTTTATACCTGTCCCCACCATGGATCCATTGAGCCACCTCATCATCTGTTGTAGAACCACCATGCCTAATATTTCGGTGTGGAGGTTTTCTCCATCTGAAACAGAATTATTAGAACCATAGACACCAGTATGTTGTTGAAGATGGAATCCAAGAGTCTCAGTAGCTGGAGTCCGAGAGAAATTTTGAGATTTATGTTGAGAAAAACCTTGGGTCACCATTTTACTATTATTAAGCTCATCCAGCTTTCAAGTAATGTCCAAAGTGAACATCTCAAATTGTTGTTCCAACTTAGAAATAGTGCCCCAGAGGGCCTTTGAACCATGATCGTCGTCGGGGATTCGACTACCTTCTCCATGAATACTGATCATTGCAGAGAAGGGAAGAACCTAAGCTCTAAATACCAATTGATGAAAAGAAAGTTTGCAAAATCTAGAAATTCCCTCACAAGCCCAGCAAATTTGTTGGTCGAAGGAAAAACTTTACTAAAAAATTTCAAAAACGGTTGCAACCCAAAAATTAAGCCAAAAGCTGTCCTTCTCTAATAATCCAAACAATGTATACTAACAGATTGGACCAATGCAAGATTGATATGTGTAAAGTGAAAAACTAAAACAAAACAATAAAAAGTTCAACTCTTCATCCAAACAAAATAACAAAACTGAAACAAGGCAAATGATTGGAGTCCATTATTCTCATCAAAGATCCTTCTTGGACAATCTAGAAGTCAGTAATGACGAGGTGTCTAAAGAGGAAATGATGTCATGGTAATTTGGTTACAGAAACCTCTCCCAGGTGGCATCAGCATTAGCTGCTGATTTGAAGACAAGAGGCACCACTAATAATCTGTAAGTATCTTTGGGTTCGGCTACAATACTATTGATGTACGGGTACTTCAAATTTCAAATTTGTATAAATGTTATAAATGAATGTGTAAAAGTTATAAATAAGTGTGTAAAAATTATAAATAAGTATATAAAAGTGGTAAATACAACTTTTATATATTCATTTACAATTTTGACATACTTATTTACAACTTTACAAACCCATTTACAACTTTTACATATTTATTAAAGAAATATTGTATTTATAATTTTTACACGTTAATTTATAATTTTTACATATTCATTTATAATTTTTATATAAATTTAAAAAATTGATGTATCGATATATGAGCCCGTATCTTTGGGAGATGCAAAGGAGATGATGTGGGTTAAGCACTCTTCGGGCAAAGCAACATTTATGTCCCCTCTTGCTTCTTGTAATTGGAACTCATGATACTCTGATAATGATAATGTCATGTCATTGACTTTTAGTTTCTAAGCTGTTCTTGGTCACGCCTGGCCCATTAAACTTGCATTGTAGTTGTTCAGAACATTGCAGGATACATCTATTACTATGGATTCCTTTGAGTTTATTTGTTTAGCGAGAATTTTTTTGATAAATATTTTTTTATGTCACATTATTCCAATTTAGAAAGAGCTTTTATGGTCATGGGTGATTAGATGAATCGGCTCATGAGGAGGAACTTGAGGTGTCAAACAGACTGGGTCGGGTTGGGCTGGCCCATGAAAGGAAGCCTCACATTAGTTTGCGGGTGGATTTATGTTTGCTTGTGTTGTTATTTTAGCCCTAGAATCTCTCCTTGAACCCTTCATCAATTAAAAAGTAATTAGAAATTAGAAATATCTTTTAATAGTATCAAAATTACCTTTTTTATATACCTTAAAATTTAAGTTTGTAGAACAATTGTCATTCCTTGTCGTCTCTATTGTCAAAATACTTGTGCACGGCTCTTATTCTTCAAGACACAAATTAACCTGTTTTTTTCTTTATCGATTTTAGTTTTTTTTAGGTAAGTTTACATTAATTTTTTTTTAGGTTTTCATGGAGTATTGCATGAGAATACCTTGAGCGCTTTTTTTTTTTTTTGGGTCTTCGGTTTATTCAATTGAAGCAAAACGTAAATTTGCTTTAGTTTGCTTTTTGAATTTAAAAAACTGTATGTTGTCAATTCAATTAAACATGATATCCCTTGTCTTTGCGTTAGTCTGCTTTTTCAATTGAAAGTGAGATTGCTAATGATCGAGAGTTCAATAACGATTTATACACACTTCTTACTTTACCTTCCTTCCCCTTCTCTTTCCACAATTTTCTGCTCATTTATTTTATATAAATTTGGCTTCTGTTTAATGTTTCTTATTACTTTGAATATAATGTAGTAAAACGAAGAGTCATAACATAGGCGGACCCATGCTTGGACAAGGGGAGAGGGGTGGGGGGGCCACCGAAAATTTGAAAATTCATTGTACCCCTAAAGTTTCAATACTCACAAGTATACCCTTATATAAAAATTATTTGATTTTAACAAATATATCTTCATTTAAAGATTACCTTATTTTAACAAATATATCTCCTACCCTTAGGTTCATCTTTCACTTTAAGTATTGTTTTTAGGTAAGTCCATTTATGTGCCTTCATTTTATGTTATTATATGATTAAAATTTTATGACATATTTATTCATATAATTTATTTGGAAGTCATTTAGAATATATATATAATCATAATAGATTTCAAAAATCATTTCTAATATATAGAGTACATCAATCAATATTTTTACAATTATTCTTTAAACTCAATTCATCATCAATATATTAATTTATATAGAATCTTAAAATTTAGATACTTAGATAGGACAAAAAATTTCTCTTGGTATAAAATATCAAAATCCAAATATATTATATATTTAGCTTTCATATAAATTTTTAAAACAATATTATTCAAAACATATTAATGTAATTATAATTAAAAAAACTTTAAAACTTATATATAAGTTAGAAAACTTTTTCAAACTATAATATATTATAACGTTAGTCTTTTATATATATATATATGTGTGTGTGTGTGTGTGTGTGTGTGTGTGTGTATGTATATGTATGTATGTATGTATGTATGTATGTATGTATGTATATAAAAAAGAAATAATTATCTTATTTTTAATATATCTAAAAATTATTTTAAATATAATTAAATCTTAATGATTATATTTAGCTATATATTTACTTAAATTCTAAGTTATGTGCTGCCCTATCTGAAAAAAATTTCTAGGTCCACCATTGAGTCATAATAAGAATTGAAAATTGAAAAATAAGGGAAACGTGAATACATGTGGCTAAGTTTTATCATGTAAATTGGGTAAGTACACTTTTATAGCATACGGATTAGTTTAGTTTAGAATTTGCCTTTTCAATATATTAAAAAAAAAAGAAACAATGGTTTATGGTCGAAGGAAAAAAATTAATAATATATTGTTACAATATTTAACATTAGGTATACTTAAAACTGATAATATTCTTTTGGTCATTTATATCTTAAAAATTCTTTTAATATTAATTTTAATTAAAGAAGGGCTTAAAAAGATTTTATGGAAGACTCAAATAACAACACTCTAATTATACAAAAGATCTAATCGATTTATTAACCTCATCTCTCAATGAGTTGGGCTTTTTAAGCTTAAAGTACTTGCCCATTAAAACTTTTGTTTTTAATTTTTCTTTTTTTATGAATATCAAAATTTTATAACAAATTTTATACAACTAATACCATTTGAATCAAATAAATAAATTAAAATTGCATGTAAATGAACAACTCTAATTTTTAATTAACGATGGGGCTATATGATCCCTCAGAAACTCTCTCGACACCCCATTTCTCTCGGCACCCTATTTCTCTTAACACCCCTTATTCAAATTTAAAAATTTAAAATCTACTCCATACACCCATTTTGTTGTCCTATATACCCTTAAATTTGATATTTAGGACATTATTATTTTATGAAAAGATATCAAAAATTATGTAGAATCTGATTAATAAATGAACTTTTTTTTTTTGGTTTTCCAAAACTTATTTTCTTTGTTTTCCAGAAAATCAATTTCGCTAGAATTCTTTACTAGTACTAAAACCCAACATTTATTACTGCATTAAGATAAAATTGTGTAAACTATCTTTTTACTTTTCAACCAAATCTCTATTATATCTCTCAACAAAGCCCACAACAAAAACTATATCAAAAAGTAACAAGAGAAGTTTTTCAAGAAAGGTTTTCTTGATTTGTGTTTGTTTGGTTATGGAGAAAGTGAAGAAAGAGTGACAAGGAAGATATATATACTGATGTATTTGATACCTTGTGAATGGTGACATAAAAATGGGATATATTCACAAATTAATAGATTTGATAAGTGATATCATAAATAAAATAAGATTAGGGATAGTACATGCATGATAATTGATCCGTGAATTGGAAAAAAAAAAATAAAGAGAGAAAGAGAGAGAGATTTAAGGGATGTATATAAAAAGTGATCAAAATAAATATTGAAAAAAAAAGTTGGCGGGTTGATGTCAATCATTATCTTATTCAATAATATAAGTGCATTCCCACAAGATTAAAACATTGAAACATAAGGTAAATATAAATGATTGCCACTACACATCTCTTCCCAAGATTGGAAATATTTGGTCCCCCCCAATCAATATTATTGTTTGACTTTGTGAATTGTGATGGCTAGCTAGCTAGAAAGTTGATAAAATATCTTATAAATTGAACTATACTTTGCATTAAAAATATTAATATAGGAATTAATGATTAAAAATATTTTAACATGAGCGCAACAAATGTCACATTCAAGCTCTTGGAACAGAATCTTGTTCAATTTAAGTAATATACACAAGTTCATTGTTATCAGCAATTCTCATTATAATAATTTGGAAATAAATCATGAATATTATTGGGCAAGAAATTTGGCAACATTAAATGGAGATATTATTTTTTAATTAATATGAAATAATTATGATATCAAACAAATGCCATTTATTTTTTTAAGTATTTTTTAACAAAATTATTAACTATTTATAATCTTATCCTTAATAGTAATTTAACTTATGGATTTTTTAGTAATTTAATTTTTTTATGAAAATAGGGGTGTTTGGAGGTAATTTTAGGGTCCATATAGCCCCACCATCTTATTGATTAAAGAATATAATACAAATATAGACTTCAATTTTATTAAAAAAATGAGAATCACAATATTAAAATTTTAGTATATACCAATGTTGATGCACGGTTTCCGGACGGCCGGGAAGTGGGTCGGAGCTCGGGTGGTACGTCGGGTCCAGTCCTGCGAGCAAAGAAAAACAGTCAGGGGTGCCGGCAGGGGTGCCGGCGAAGATCCTCCGACGCTCAAGTCAGTGTCTGGCACTTCGGAATTTTCTGGGAGAATTTTCTAGAGAGAGAAGCTCTCAAAAGTAAAGGAAATTTAGAGAGAGAGTAAGTTCAGAAAAGTGTGCATACCTTGAGTAATGATTCGAAGGGTTTATATAGGAGCCAGGATGGGTCATTGTGGGACCCAGGCAATGAGCCCAGATAATGGGACACAGTAATGGGCTTACTGTAATGGGCTCAGGTAATGGGATACAGTAATGGGCTTACTGTAATGGGACACAGTAATGGGCTTACTGTAATGGGCCCAGATAATGGGTCAAGATGGATCATGGTGGGACCCAGATAGTAGGCCCAGATGATGGGCTTCAGTAATGGGCTTACTGAATTAGGAATAATTAGGTCCAAATGATGGGCTTCAGTAATGGGCTTACTGAATTAGAAATAATTAGGCCCAGATGATGGGCTTCAGTAATGGGCTTACTGAATTAGAAATAACTAGGCCCAGATAATGGGCTTCAGTAATGGGCTTACTAAATTAGAAATAATTGAGGCCCAATTTTGTTATGGCCATAACAATCAACAAGGTTAATTATCACCCGTTAAAGTATCAATCTTTTGCAATTCTTCGCTTTAAAATACATAAATGAATAAAACAAATATATATATTATTATATTGTTGATAAAAAATAAAGAAATTAAATTTAAAAACTAGTCATCATTAATATCTAAATAACAAAAGCATTATATCAAATCTCTTTAAGAAAAAACAAAATGAGTCGTCTATTCATTTCATGTCCATCTGCTGTTGTTCATCCTTTGTCATGTACTATACGTTTCCAATTTGCTTTCATTTGTTCTGGATATAAAAAAGTAGAGTGAACTGATCATTCTCAATTACCTTCTCTTTCATTTTAGATTCTTTATTTGTTTTGAAGATCCAAGCCATGCCTAGCTGATGTGGGATTGCAACGGCAACTTGTATATAAAATTTATCCATCATTATAAGCCCTCGATCTGACCCATTTCTAGTTGATGGGAGATAGCAATTACTATATATAAAAACACGAAATTCATGCATAAGACACACAAGTTTTATATATATATATTCCTTAAGCATAAAATTTTACAAGTTGCAACGAGTTCAGTACAAACAGTAGCGCAAATTAAATGAAAGCCAGAATCCGACAAGCTATCTCATAATGGAGGGATTATAAGGGATTACAGTATGGTCCATTCATAATTATGCATTCATTGTTATTTTCTAATGAAAAGTTACCGAAGGTACTTGACTGGCACAAGGCTAAGAGGAGTACTTTTGGAGAGTGCGAGAGACGCGCCAACAGTCTCCCCCTTGTCAAGATCATCCTCCTTCATTCCATATGGCAATTTTCTGTCGGAACAATTCAAGAGATTGGCAAGTGCCAGCTCCACTGTTACCAGTCCCATATTAATCCCTGGACAACCTCTTCGCCCAGATCCAAATGTTAAATACTCAAAATGTTGCCCGTAAAAATTAACGGAGTTATCCATAGACCTCTCTGGAAAGAACTCTTCAGGATTCCTCCAGTATTTCGGATCTCTCCCAACTGCCCAAACGTTAACTTGGATCAGTGTCCAGGGATAAATTTTGTAGCCGTTAACTTTAAAGCAAGATATAGCTTCTCTTGCAATTGCAATAAGCAGAAGGGCTGGCGGGTGCAATCTCAGAGTTTCTTTGATTGCCATCTTCAGGTATACAAGTTGATCCAAATCAGCTTCGGTGACTCTCCCGTTGTTTCCAATACAATTTCTGACTTCTTCTTGTGCTTTATGCATTAATCTTGGATTGTTAACAAGCTCTGGCATTGCCCAAATTATGGTAGTCGCATTTATTTCCACTCCACCTAGAAAAACGTTCCGAGACACACACATATATATGCGCAAACATATTAGGCAACAAGGTAAATATGAGGGGTAATTTAAAAAACAGACTTGTAAATAAAAGCCTTTTGAAAATTAACCTCGTTTCAACATTTTTTCATGTCATAGTATTCTATTTAGCAGTTCTACCGCCCTACAGGCTGAAGTTATAGTTGAACAGTAAATATAAAACTGTCGAGCACAAGACTATAACATGAAATTTTTTTACTTTGATTAAATTTAAAAAACTTATCAGGTTTTTTTTTTTTAATTTCTAATAAAAACGAGCAAGAAATTAAACATATTTTAAAAGGGAAATTTATCTAAAAAAAAATATGGTGAAGTTGCCTAATTATACCGTGACCATTGCCTTGATATGATCCCTTGTTAGCTGAGCTCCATGGCCGGATTGATCAGCTTGATGTTGATCCCTCTCTATTTTCAGCATCACATCGATAATATCCTCCTGCTCTGGATTTTTCCTCTCACGCTTAAGATGATCATTAATGATCTGCTCGAAGAAACTATCCAATTCATGGAAGACCGTCTCAATCTTTGCATGACAACCTGTTGTCCTATCAACGAGCCAGCCAACATAGGGGAAGCACTCTTCTACAGTGAAGCTTCCCACAACAGCCTCAGTGTCGCGAGTCGACTCTTTAAATTTTTTATCATCAGAACTTTTCCTCTCATATCTTCTCCCATAAGCCATCCAAAATAATATACTTGTAGTCACAGCATACATCTTCTCAGAAATATCAATAGGAGTTGCGGAAGCTGATGATTCAGAAATTGAGTTCATAAGCACGACCACTTCATTTTCCCTAATGAACCGAAAGGACTGCACCCTCCTTGGACTAAGCAGTTCAAGAACAAATAATTTCCTCATCTCTCTCCAACACCCACCATATGTAGAAAAACCTACATCTAAATAGTTGTATGAAATCTATCCTGTGCCAATTAGGAGTGATCTGCTACAACAGTCGAGATCATGAATTTTTAAGACATCCCTTTGACAGGGAACCCGTAAACAAACAACCAAGGTCTAAAGACAAAAATAAATAATCTCCAACCAACACTCACACAACAATTAACTTAACAACCTATCTAAATAATATCTTAATATATTAAAAAAACCAAAGTCTAAATAATATCTAACAAATAATAATGAAAACCTATATTTATACTAAGTTAACTCTACACATAAGACATATTGTTGATGCACGATTTCCAGACGGCCGGAAAGCGGGTCGGAGCTCGAATCGTACGTCGGGTCCAATCCTAAGAACAAAGAAAAATAGTCAGGGGTGCCGACGGTGGTGTCGGCGAAAACCCTCCGACACTCAAGTCAGTTTTCGGCACTCCGGAATTTTCTAGGAGAATTCCTAGAGAGAGAAGCTCTCAAAAGCAAAGGAAATTTAGAGAGAGAATGAGTTCAGAAAAGTGTGCATACCTTGAGCAAAAATCCAGGAGGTTTATACAGACATTAGGATGAGTCATTGTAGGACCCAGATAATAGGCCAAACAATGGGCTCTAAAGGTGGGCTTAGATTTAATTGAGGCCCAATTTTGTTATGGCCATAACAGTAGTCCCCCCCAGGCCCAAGTCGACTAACAGGTCGACGTAGGGACGATTTAGTTATTCAGGGCTATAAATTAAATGTATTAGGGGGCCGACCCGAAGATGTAATTTATTATATATGCATGCTTAGTGTGGCTTAAACCCTAAATTGGTGTCATATATAAGATAACAAGAGTTGGAGAGCAGGGTTTGCTCAAAAATAGGAGGGAGCACCTTGGAGGCAAGCGGCGTAGGCGATCCAAGCAAGTAGAATTCTCCAGTCCGAGCAAAAATTTTCCAGAGCCAGAAAAGTTTTCCAGCCGCCACTGGTAAGCACTTCTTTCTTGCGTATAGTAAGTGAATGCTTGAAAAAATTTTATTGAAGCAAAAAAGTCTACATGATGGAGATGTGCAACCACTAAAAAAAAAAAAACTTATGGGATCAACATGAACAAAAGTCCACATGTGCGGCCACTTTAGAATGCATGGATTAGGCTTAATTTTTTGTGGTTGTTACTGTTTTTTTTTTTTTTCATTTTTAATCAATGTAACTCTATTTCCTCCTTTAAATTCTCTGCGTATTATGCCCTACGTGTGTGCATGTGATTGTGCAAGAGCATGCATGCGTTTGCATGATTCTTCTATTGTGTGTTCGGGTGTGAAAGAAAAAATAAGAGAGGCTACCAGAATGTGTTTCTTCCGCTAGGTGAGTGTGACAGCGTGTGAGAGAGAGGAGTGAGCTCCTAAGAGGGAGCAGCAAGCATGCGGGAATGAAGGCAAGCATGCAGGGAAGTGAAAGGGGAGCTCGTACGTGATGGGCGAGAGGTGAGCTTCCAAGGGCGAGGGGAGAGTCAAGCTCGTAAGGCGAGCTGCATGCCACATGGGAAGGGAAAGCTCACGCAAGGCGAGCTGTGCGCGCAGGGGAGAGCAAGCTCGCGAGGGTGAGCTGCGATGTGCGCAGGGGAGAGCAGCAAGCTCGCGAGGGCGAGCTGCGATGCGCGTAGGGGAGAGCCCGCGAGGCGCTGGGCGCGCAGGGGAGAGCAGGTTCGCGAGGGCGAGCTGTGCGCGCAGCAAGCTCGGGAGGGCGAGCTGCGATGCACGCAGGGGAGAGCAAGCGAGGCGTTGGGCCCGCAGGGGAGAGCAAGCTCGCGGGGGCGAGCTGCAGGCCGCATACGAGTGCGCGGGGCGGGCTGCGACGCGGGTGAAGGCCAAACTCACGTGGGCCGAGCTTGCATGCTGCATGCGAGGGCTACGTGAGGCGTTGCTCCGTTATATTCATCTGCAGGGGCCTCTCTGAGAATTTTTAAAACTTCATATATTAGTTGCAGGAGTGTTTCCGCAAAATTTTGAAGCTTCGTTTTTTAGTTGAGGGGTGTTTCTGGAACTTTAGAAAACTTGTGAAGAGGGGTTATTTTGCGAATTTTGAAAACTATGAATAGGGGTCTTTTTTGGCAATTCCGAAAACTATGAACAGGGGATATTTTGCAAAATCCTAAACTTGCACATCTTCCCATAATTTTCGATTTTTTTTTAAAACCAACTATATACTTTTGGTCAAGGACCAAATTGATATTTTTCTTTTCAAGGGCAAAAAGTATTTTTCAAGGGCTATTTTGAAAAGATTTCAATGTAGTCCCTTAGCATTTCTTTTCTTTCATCTCTTCCCTTCCTTAGTAGACTTGGTTTGATGACTAACGACTCCTCTTTAACTGTATAGATGGCTAAAATTAAAACTACTGTGACAGTGCTACGGGGGGAACCGAGTCATCAAACTCAGTCTACAAGGAATAAGGATCCTGCGACTAACCGTAAAGAGGTTAATGAGTTTTATCAGAATTTTTTCGGTCAGGATCGTGAGCTACGGCATAATTTTGTTAATCACAAGGTGGTAGATGCTGAGGGGGAGAGCGACTGATCGTCCTCTGCTACCTCAGATAGTGAACCTGAAGTTAAAAAGTGGTGGGAGGCTGACCATATTGATAATCAACTACAGGGTGACCGATTAAAAATATATAGAGCCCATTTCCTTATCCCGGATTCAGTTATCCTATTTCTTCCAAGGAAAGGTGATCGATGGAGTATGCCACCACGAGGTGTCATCGGCTTAAGCTTAGAATTACTGAGAGCTGGTCTCCCGGTGCCTTTTGATAATTATGTTCGACGGATGCTCGATGCTATGGGCATTGCCCCTACCCAATTGTCGGCCAATGGATGGAGACTTTTGATAGCGTTTCAAAGTTTATTCAGAAGCGCAGGTCTCGGTGATCTCACCACCAACCATGTTAAGTACATTTTTGCCATTCACCCACCGAACGGAGAGAAAACTGGTTACTATTACATATCCCAGCGAGGGAAGACGGATGACCCTAACCGTCTTTTTGGCATTTCCTCACATGTAAAAGAATGGAAGTATATATAAACAATTCTGGTGTGGTGGCAGTTGGAAGTATCAAGAAGGTGCCCATCCAAAGGGAGAGAAGTTGAGGATTAGGAGGCGTTTTGGTTTTTGTGTTACCCTATTATAATGATACCTTATCTATTTTCATTATAAAAACTCCGATCAACTGACCCCCCTTTTTTTTCTTTTTTTTTTTATTACAGCTCCTTGGACCAAACGCTCGCTTTTATCTCAAAATGAAAGAAACGACTTGCAAGAGGTACTCAAGCTACCTATTGACTCAAAGAACGTGAATAGTCTCACTGATCGGGAGCAATTGATCTGACTTGGCTTGTCACCTCCAATTCCTCCGGAAGGTAAGCTTGATTATTACTTTCTGATCTTACCTCACTTCATCAAGCATGTGTTTGCTTTCTTACCAGTTTTATTTTTGCGCATGTCTATTTCCTTTACATCCTACCAAGAAGCAGTTTGCCCAACTTGAAGCCAAGATGCCTCTTAAGCCATTCGCGCATGACAGGCCTGGTCCTTCCCAGAAGAAACGGAGTGGAAGTCCTCCAACTCTTGGACCTTTGAAGAGGAAAGCCAGTGGTCACAAGGAGATTCCCATACGGAAGTCTGTGCCTGATAAGCCAACCTCTGTTCAGCCTATGGACGAAGTAGCAGTCTCAAAGCCTACTGGAAGTAAGTTACCTCTAACCTCTCAGCTACCTAGGCATTTTACCTTTGATAGTACGGGCTTTCAAAGTGGCTCGACATGTGGAGACTACCTTCGTGAGTTGTCTCAAAGTGTTACACGTTTCATGCCTACTAATGTCTTTTTCGAGAGTGTAAAACTTACATATTTCGATGCGATCGCTGTCGGGATTGACATCATACTTCAGGTTGGGTTTTACTAAGACCCTTTTTTTATACCTTTAAAAGACATGCCTCATCTGCTTTCCTCTCTTTGTCTTTCTTTCTGTAGGCGACAGGACCTTTAGCTCAAGGAGAGTCTACTAACACCAACCTTCTCAAGGAGGTTAATCATCTCACTTCTGAGGTTGCCGACTGGAAGGAAAAACATCAAGTCTGCCTTGACAATTTAACTGAAACAGAGAGAAAGATGGTAGAGATGAAAGAACAGATGGGCAAAATGAAAGCAGACTTGTCCGAAGCCAAGAAGGAGGCAGCTGTCTAGCATAAAAGGGCAAATGACCTTGGTCAAGAGCTTCGGGAGAGGACTGTTACTGAGCAAAATAGGATTGACAAAGCAGTTGCTCGCTTCCGTAGGGGTCGTATTTACCAGCAAGCTATGGAACATTCTTATATTGATGGGGTCAATAGGGTGCGTAAATGGTTCCATGATCGCTACCCAGAGATTGATCAGTCTCCCATAGCTGAAGAGTTAAATTTGGTGGCAGAGTCTATCCCGACAGCAAACTCTGATCCTGAGCAATTCCACTGCTTCATCCTTAAAGATGAGGATTATGAGTCGACATTGGACACCGCAGCTTGGGAGGCCAAGCAAGGCGATTCTACCTCATCCTCTTCAGATGAAGAAGGAGATGATGAAGCCACTTCTTAGAGATAGTTGGAGTTCTTTCAACTAGGTAGATGCTTATTCGTAAGGAATAATCATATTAAGGCTGTTTTCTAAGCCTTGACTTTATTTTTCGTTGTTTTTACTTTCGGGGTCAATGTCATAGGTGAGGATTTGTCCTTACTTGGACTATATGTGTGACACTCCTCTGTCAATTTTGAAATAATAAGAACTTTTAAAAATTCTTTCTAGTGCTGAATTTTTTTTACTCTTTTCATCTTCTTGCAGCTTGATCATACATGGCTTTAAAGATGTATGATTTGAAATACAATAAACAGAACACTTTATTGATAATCTCTTTATAGGTCTCCCTATGGGAGTTATTACACATGCATAAGTCCCTAGAAGGAGTTATTACATATATAAAGAGACTATGGATAATACTTCTTTAAGTGCTCAACATTCCATGGATGACGAAGCAACCTCCCATCCATGGTGACAAGTCTGTAGGTGCCTGGTCGGATGACTGCTTTGACTCGATAAGGACCCTCCCAGTTGGGCCCCAATGCTCCATCAGTGGGATCTCAAGTATTTTGTAGTACTTGTCTCAAAACCAGATCTCCCTCTTGGAAAGATCGGCACTTAACCTTAGAGTTAAAATATCGAGCAACCCTCTCTTGGTAAGCAGCAACTTTGACACTGGTGAGATCCATTTCCTCCTCAAGAAGATCCAGGTTGAGTTGAAGGGCTCTATGATTAGGCTCTTCGCCATATCCCTCAGTACGAGGTGATGGAAGGCCAATTTCAACAGGTACGACTGCTTCTGAGCCAAATGCTAAGGAGTATGGGGTTGCTCTTGTTGCTGTGTGGATAGTGGTTCGGTATACCCAAAGCACTCGTGGAAGTTCTTCTGGCCATGCACCTTTCCTAGCATCTAATTTGGTCTTGAGGAGGTGTTTAATCATTTTGTTAACAGCCTCCACCTGACCGTTTGCTTGAGGATGAGCTGGAGAGGAAAAGTATAAAGAGATGTTCAACTCCTTACAAAAGTTCCTAAAGTTTGAGTTATCAAATTGCTTGCCATTGTCTGTAATGATGGTGTGAGGGATACCAAACCTATAGACAATTGACTTCTTTACAAAGTCTGTGGTCTTCTTTTCTGTAATAGATGCGAGGGGTTCAGCTTCGGCCCACGTAGTGAAGTAATCAATCGCAACAACCGCATATTTAACTTGTCCTTTGCCCATTGGAAGAGGTCCAATAAGGTCTAGTCCCCATTGTGCGAACGGCCATGGGGCCACCATTGGCGTCATGTTCTCAGGAGCTTTCCTTGGAATATTAGCACATTTTTGGCACTTGTCACACCTAGCTGAGAATGCCTTAGCATCATTTTTCATGCTCGGCCATGCCTGATGCATTTATAAGCTAGAGATCGACCATCAGAATGGTTACCACATATCCCTTCGTGGATTTCTCTGAGAACATAATCAGCTTCTTCTGGGCGAAGACATTTTAAAAGAAGAAGGCTGAACCCTCTTTTGTAGAGAACACTAACCATAGTGTACCTTGATGCTCTCCCCCTTACCTTGATCGCCTCATTTCGGTTAGCTAGAAGTTCCCCTGTCTCTAAGAATTTTATGATAGGGTCTATCCAACATAGGCTACCGTTTATGGTCATTGTTTTTTCCGACGAAAGTTCATGCTTTGATATACTTAGAGATTCTAGAATGACCATATGAGAGGCGGTCGGTAGAAGGGGGTCTATCCCTGAAGCAATTCTGGCTAAACTATCAGCCTTTGAATTCTCCACCGTCGGGACTCTTATGATGTCAAAACCTTTAAAATTGCGAAGAGAGGAGTTAACTCTATCCAAGTAAGCCATCATGGTAGAGCCTTTTGCCTGATAGTCTCCACGGATTTTGTTAACCACAAGTTGGGAATCGCTATGGATGACAATCTCTTCTACTCCAAGGGCAACCGCCAACCTAAGTCCTCCAAGGAGAGCTTCATACTCTGCGACATTATTGGTGGCTTTAAAATTAAAACGTAGAGCCACAGCCACTTCTACTCTATCCGGGGTTGATAGAATCAAGCCAGCTCCACTACCAATCTTGTTAGATGACCCATCCACGAACAAGACCCATGCCTTCTGCAGATCGATTCCCATGGACATTGGTCGATCACTTGACCCTGCACTGGTCTCTTCATCCTCCTTATCTCTACTACTTGAAAATTCTGCAATGAAGTCAGCGACTGCTTGTCCTTTGATAGATGGTCTTGCAACATAGTGTATGTCAAACTCTCCCAACTCAATGGACCACTTGATAAGTCCTCCAGAAAGCTCTGGACGATAGAGGATCTGTCGTAAAGGGTGATCAGTTGGAACCATAACAGTATGTGCTTGAAAATATGGGCGAAGCTTTCGTGTAGCAACAACTAAGGTGAGAGCCAGCTTTTCCATATGAGGGTATCTACCTTCGACATCTGTCAAGGCCTTACTCACATAATAGACTGGCCTCTGGATTTTTTTATCTTCACGGATAAGAGCTACACTAACTGCATATGTGGAGACTACTAGATAGAGAAAGAGTGGTTCCCCCATAATTGGTTTGGAGAGGAGAGGAGGAGAACCTAAGTACTTCTTAACCTGTAGGAAAGCATTCTCACACTCATTTGTCCATTCAAACTGCTTGCACTTCCTTAAAGCTTTAAAGAAAGGGTGACATTTGTCGGTCGCCCTAGAAATAAAGCGATTTAAGGCGGCAACTCGTCCAGTGAGAACTTGTATATCCTTTGGTGTTTTGGGAGACTCAAGCTGCATAAGTGCTTGGATTTTCTCAGGATTAGCCTCTATTCCCCTTTGGGTGACAATAAATCCTAAGAACTTTCCAGAGGATACCTCAAAAGCACATTTAGTGGGATTCAGCTTCATATTGTGTTTTAGAAAGATGTCAAAAGTTGTTCGGAGGTCGTCTACATGGGATCTGGCATCCATACTCTTGGTGAGCATATCATCCACATAAACTTCCATTGTCTTTCCTAGGAGAGGAGCAAACATGGAGTTTACTAACCGTTGATAGGTTACTCCAGCATTTTTCAGTCCAAAAGGCATCATTCGATAACAGTACAACCCTCTATCAGTGATGAAGGCTATTTTTTCTTCATCCTTCAAATACATTGGAATCTGGTTATAACTAGAATAAGCATCCATGAAGCTCAACAATTGGTGGCCAGTTGTGGCATCAACTAGTTGATCTATCCTAGGCAATGGAAAACCATCTTTTGGGCAATGCTTGTTCAAATCTTTGAAGTCGATGCAGACACGCCATTTCCCATTGGCTATTTTCACTAATACGATATTAGAGAGCCATTCAGGGTAGTTTACCTCTCGAATGATTCCACTTGTCAAGAGCTTTTCCACTTCTAAGGCAATCGCCTCTGAACGCTCTGGGGCTTAGTACCTCCTCTTTTGTCGAATGGGTTGAGCTTGAGGGTTGACATTAAGGCGGTGGACAGCTACACTTGGGTCTATGCCGGGCATGTCTTCGTGAGACCATGCAAAAACGTCGTTGTATTCTCGAAGAAAACCAATCAACCTATCTTTGATTGGTAGAGGAAGATTCCTACCCACCTTCACTGTCTTTTCTGAATTATTCAAACAGATAGGGACATCATCCATTCCTTCCATTGGAACTACAGCCTCCCCTTTGACAGGGTCTCATGGATCTAAACTTTCCATCCCCTCAGAAGGTTCTCCTCGAATCATCAATAGCTTATGTGCCTTCTCTTTGAAAGCCATGTTGTAGCATTCTCGAGAGGTTCGTTGTTCACCTCTAACTTCTCCTATCCCTGCAGGTGTTGAAAATTTCAAGACATGATGATAGACACTCATCACTGCTTTAAAGTCGTAAAGTGATGGCCGTCCAAGAATGGCGTTATAAACACCCGGATGATCTACTATGAGAAAGTTCACCATCTTGGTTGTCTGTAGGGAACCTTCTCCCAAGGTCACCGGTAATGAAATTACTCCTTCAGGAATAACTTTTCCTCCAGCGAATCCTATCAGAAAAGTTTGGATGCCTCTCATATCTTTACGGTTAAGACCCAATCGATCAAATGCATCCAACGACATTATGTCAGCTGAGCTCCCGTTGTCGATCAATACTCTTCGTAGCCTTTTATTGGCCACTATTACTGTGAGGACCAAGGCATCACAATGAGGATGATGGATACCCTGCGCATCTTGAGATGAAAAAGAGATAACATCATGATCCCTAATATTGGTGGAGGAGGCTGTCAAGTTGACTTCGTAGCAGGGAGGCATATCTTGCTTTCCTAGCTAGGTGCCTCCGGGCTTGGGAACTCGGACTAGCCACTACTCCCCCAAAAATTGTGACTACTTCTTCTAATGGTTCCTTCCCTTTGTCATTCTTGTTGGATGGTTCAGAGGGCCGATAAATGTATTCTTGTAGCTGGCCATCCTTGATAAGACCCTCGATTTGTTTCCTCAGTTCAAAGCAATATGCAGTGTTATGACCATGAGCCCAGTGGAAATGGCAAAACTTTCTCTTATCTCTTGCTTTTGGATTCGACCATAAGGGGGCAGGTTCTTTTAATAGACCTTTATCTTTGATTTCCTTCAAGATATCTTGTTGTGGCATGTTAAGTAATGTGAAAGTACGGTGTTCCTCCTGAGGTCGATCACGATGCTCTTGGCGGGGTTGGGTGGATGACCCTTGCAACAAGAAGCGATCATTTCTGAATGTATCTCGGGCAGAACGTCGATTCGGGATTGACCTTCAATTTCTATCATGATGTTCTCTTCTGTGATTATCATATGGTCGTCTATCTGTACGTGAGGAATTAGGTATCACTGGAGTCTACCCAGGGTAATTTGCTTGATAGATTTCCTCTGCATCAACATGGCTAGAGATCCTTGCTAACGCTTCTTGGTACGTGCATGGGAGGTTAACAGAGAATTCCCATGCTAGAGGGAGCTCCCCTTTGATTCCTTGAACCAAACCTTGCATAGCGTAACCATCATTAAATAGATCCACTCGGGCAACCTCCCGCTAGTATCTGTCCACAAAAGCACGGAGGGATTCATTATGACCCTGCTTGATTGAAAGAAGGCTCTGTGCTGGTCGACTTCTTGTCTTTATATTGCTAAAGTGTGTGAGGAAACTACGAGCAAGCTCATCAAAGCTGGAGATGGATGCGGCTGGTAACCTCCTATACCATTGCTTAGCTGATCCTCCAAGGGTAAGAGAAAAAGTTCTACACATTATTCCCCCTGAGACCCCTTGTATCTCCATATGAGAAACAAAAGATTCTAAATGCTCTCGGGGGTCCGTCGTCCCTTGGTAAAGCTTAAGTTGCGGCATCCGAAATCCGTACGGGTATCTTTCCCTAAAGATATCTTCAACAAAGGGTGACTCCCATTGTGGACGACCATCCTCTTCTCCTCCTGAACGCTTAATCAACTTCTCCAGTTTATGAATTTTTTCATCCATTTCTCGCTTGAACTCTGCATAATGATTATCTGATGTTTCTTCCCCTGAGACATCCATTGGAACAACATCTGGGCGATGATTCTTAACTCTAGGTGGTGAGCTTGGGCGATTTCTTTTTGACTGATAGTTGCCCCTTGGAGTGTAAGAACCATGATAAGAATAGGCTGACTGATCAACATTGCTTCCTCTCGGTCCTTGCTCAACGCTTGTATGGCACTTCTTGTTTAGAAAGTGATGAAGGTCTACTGCGGCT